>BRZM01000451.1:26761-40801 GCA_033238685.1 Lates japonicus | reverse complement strand
GCCAGATTTGTATTTGTATTTTGTATTTTGTATTGGCACAAATCCCAAATCCCACAGAGTTTCTATCAGCTGTGTCTGTCTCTAAAAACTCTGTACCTGTCAGCCTTCCGTCATTCGGGCTGTGTCTATTGGGGCCTTCTTTTTTCTAGTAACGCTGTCGCTCGAAGTTTTCTGTCGCTATTTTCTTTTATCTTGCTCCTACTCCTGACGACAGGTGTAACACGGCTGCAGTATCCAAAAACATTAGCACGCAGGTTTACCTCACCTCTGTGCTGTGTGCATCAAACCAACTTGATACAGTCAACTCTGTTCCAGCCACATGATTGATCGGCAATTGATTCTCATTATCATTGGCTCTTTGTACTGTCTGTCAAAACACAGGTGGAATGAGTTCTATCGTGTTATATCGGATTATGTCTTATATGTCTGTCGAGGAAAAGTTATATTGTACATATATCGTTATCGCTTTATTGCCCATCCCTAATTCACACCTACGGGCAATTTAGAGTCACCAATTAACCTGCATATCTTTGGACTGTGGGATGTCCATGGTAACATATAGGAGTTGAACCTTCAATATGTAAATTATAAAACAAATATGCAGCTCACTGTTGCTGTGAAAAGATGATGGATTGGGAAATCTGGTTGTCTCAGCCTCTCAGCTTATTATGGCTCAGAAATGTGCGTGGTATATGTGTGGGTGGCTGTGTGCATGTGGAAGCTCAGAGGGAGAGGAGAACCTCATTTCCCAGTGGCTTCAGGAGAAAGGGTCTCGGCTGGCGGATGATGGCTACACCACCACATCCTCAAGGCTCCTGAGAAGCAAACTCTGACCTTTCCAGCTATGACTACTTCCTGTTAGAGAGGGCTGGTTGAGTGTGTCTTTTGTGTGTATATGTGTGTGCGTGTTTGTGTGTGTGTGTGTAGTGAGGTTGGGGCTAGGGGCCATATACAGTGCGCACAGGAACACACACAGCTGCTGTACAGTGAGTTGGTGGCTGGTAAGAGGAAAAGCGCTTAATATTGGGCTTTAGATTCATGACCATGAAGGTAATTCACATCCTGAGCTGATGACTCTTTTATCGACAGTGGAGGTCTGGTCTTCACTATGTATTGCCATGTAATTGTCTCTATCACCATGTAAAGGTGTTGATATCAGCTGTGCCTATGTCAATCTCAAATCACAGTGCTGTATGCTGTCTTCAGTCTCTATGGTCACTATTAAATACACCTGGTAGAACTGGTCTGAATCGAGCCATGAACTGCAGAATCAGATGATAATATCTGTCAATTCACCAAGTGACTCCTTTTCACATTACATGTCATCATTAGATCCATTCTTAATTTTAAACATATTGATTAGAGCAGCTGGTTATCCATTGCCTACAGAGCACATGGCAGAGAAACCATCATTGATTTCTACTGTTACTCATGGCCGTACACATTACCCTGCTCCCAGTCTGTTTATTTGTGGTAATTTTATTGAGCCTTCTGTAAATCAACAGAAATAATAAAGTTAGACATTAGCCTTTCTTGATAAAACAAGGCCTCAAGTTGTAGAAATATAGGAATCACTTTCAGTTTATAAGCTTTAAGTCCACAAAGAAATTGATTGGAGAATACAGTTCAAACATTACCAGTGCAGCATTAAGTCAAATAAAATAGTTTCATTCTGTACACTGGTCACTTTGGTGCAGACTGAAACATCTTGCAAAAATAGTGAATATTATTTAAAGTCATCTGATGATGTATCCTAACAACACGGTGTTCATTTGACTGACCAGAGGAGGTTGGCATTTTTGGCTCAGTATCTTAGAAAGTATTGGATGGACTGGGACGATGGTACATTCCTACCAGGAGGAAACATCTTTGGTGATTCCTTAACTTTGTTTTAAAAGTACCGATTCTTCATTTGTCCATTTGGTTTATGAACAAATGCTCAGCAGTGGTTTGGTTTTAGTGCTAATTAGCATATCAGGAAATGTAGCATGCTAAGACAGTGGTGATGACACTACCTCCAAAAGCACCAGCAGGTTAAGACTGTCATGGTGAGATGTTGTACGATGACCTCTAAAGATTTTATTTTCCTTCACCATAACTGTTCATCAAAGTAACAACAACATCAACATCATCCTTCCAGTTTGTTCAAGGAGAACCTAAAGTAGAATCTGCTGGCATATTTCACAAACTTAGTCTTGTTTAATTTTGCATAGATGCAAAATTCTCCAATAGAAGTATCTACAGCACATATTTATTTTTATATGTATGTATGTGGGTCAGCCAGTTGTTTATGTGTTTGATTTCCGCGTCAATATTCTATTTTCCCGACATATCCTTCTCCTTTTGGTGCTGTAATTACATAATTTCCCAGAGCATCCACAGATCTTTCGCAGTACAATCAATTTATGTACTGGAGTTTGTACAGAGATAAACAACATTTTGTTCCATACAACATCTTGCTGGGGTGTTGGGAAGCAGCTGAGATCTGTGTTTGCTTGACGCTATGTGCCTCAGTGTTTTGTCAGGAGTGTCACTCTAACCTTAGACAACACACAAACACCGCATGAACACATGCTGTTCGCAGGCCTACAAATAGCCTGGAGTTTAGTTTATCAAGTGGCAGTGTACCACACTTAGCTTCTGTAATCGAGATATAGATAAGACCAGACAAGGTCAGACAGAGGGCGTTTTCAAGATCACCTCAGATCACATCAGAAAATAAATGTCCATATTTATCATTCATTTTTACAGTGGTTAACTCGTTTCACAAGACTTTCTAGTCATGACTTTCTCAAAAGCCACAGTGTATCACATCTTTGTGGGATTATAGCATCTTTCTAGTCCTCAGAATAATGTGAGTTAGGGTTATTTATAAGGTAAATCTTTAAAAACAGCCCACAAATACATAGTTTGATTTTCAAAAAGGCTCAATGTTCCTAAAACAGCTGGTCATATGGTTTCATAGTCTCTTAACATTTCTTAGGAGGGAAGGAATAGTGCATTTGTTAGGGACTATTTTTAACAACGTATCATTCCATCATCGGCACTCTAATGAGTATTTGGCGCAGCTGGACAGTGTATGTGTATGAGTCAAACTACATTTTGCATGTTGATGGTAGTGAAAATACATGTCTCCCAGCACAACAGTGATGTATATTTTTCAACTGCTCTCAAAAGTTTTCTGAAACTAGGTCTTATTGTTGACAAAGTTCTACACTCAAATCAAAATGACACACACACAAAATCCAAAATCTCCTGCAAAATGAATCACTAGTGCTAAGCTGCCCTCCTCCAGGCTGGGTCTGTCCATGTCATATACTGTATTTTCTCTTGCCAAACAGTAAGAGAAGCATCTCCCAGTGTGGCATATCCAGCCTTGGACATGGGCAGCGTTTATGTCCCCACGTGCCTCCTCCATTGCCTAGAAAATGCATGTGGGCATCATACTGACTATCCATTTGGAACAAGATTCCTGAATTCCTGAATAAGATTCATAAAAAGTGAATATAAGGGGAGGTACACGACTGGGAACTGTGGAGGGGTGGCAAACCAGTTTTGGACCAGAACAGCCTGGAAAAAAAATGTACATTGTCTCATATTTCCACAAATCTAGGGTGGGCTGTGGATCTGGGCAGTGTTGAAAGAGCCAAGTGTGGTTACTCCCATGTGACCAGTTTCCCCCATGTTTGTCCAAGGACATTGATAATGACTGCCTGTCCTATTACATTTCTCATACTGTATACTCATGGAGAATTGCATCAGTATCCATCTCCAATATTCTCTCTAACAGACAAAAGAAGATACAGATCAGTAAATATGGTACAGTCCAATACTCTGGCTCTGTATCAACAAGTTTGAGGTACAGGAAATGGTGGTGCATACATACTGTATATCCACACAGTCATGTTGCAAATTTTTAACTCTGTTCGAGTTTCTCTCTAATTGCACACGGGAAAGTTGTTTCATTCACCGCCAGAGGATGTGTTGCACTGTCGACAGGCCTACAGCATCAGTTTGTTGAACACTGTGGCGTCATGTATATGATCTCCTCTCTCACTAAGCCTAATGGCATTGTTGGCCAAACCATATTTACAATAGTCATGCCTATTTTCTCTGTAAACGTGCAACCTTATCTCCGCCATTCCAATCTGCAGAAGATTCAAAAACACTGTGAGTGTGTGAGGTATGGTTCAAAAATTATTATATTATTATTGTAATTGGTTATATTGTAGCACTACAGTATGATAACCCACCACACAGTGTCCACCCATTCCCACAATGCAGTACAGTAAATGGTTGGACTAGACCTACAAATGTTTATGTAACACTATACACATATTTTACTGCAGTGCTGAAGAAGCCAGTAGATAGTTGCATACTTGCCATCGCATCTGCCAAATGAGTCAATGTAAATGTTAGATGTTATAGTCAACCTGTGGTTGATCACATGATGACAATAAACATAGCCCTAATCAGTAGCCTAATCAGTAGCCTAACCAGAGACCGATCCCTTTCCCTCTCTTCTTTTCCCTCATCTGCTTCCCCTGCTTCCAGCTCTTCCTCCTTAAACCTGTTCTTGTCCTCGATCTTGTCCCCTGCCTCTCCCTCCCACTCCTCTTGCTCTCCGTGCAATGTTCACATCCTCTGTTCTAAACAGGTAATCTGACCTTTGGCCTATGTATAGGCCTATGCTAAAACAGTGATTGATTAGTGATCATTAAAACAATTAGTGTTTACACATGTGGAGAGTGGTTATGAAATGCTGGTGAATATGTATAGCATTTTGATTGGTTGTGTTTGGAGTTGTGAGAGAATTGTGTGTTTTGCAAGAAGTGTTTTATAAAAGTGAAAAATACAGATTCAGAAATCATGACTTAAATATTTTGTGTGTAAGCAGACAAAAAACTACAACAATGGAGCACAGAGGAATAAGATATATCAGACTTTGATACACATAACAGTGGTTAGAAGGAGACATTCAGTGTTATTTTGGTCTGTTCATGAGATCAGATAATAACAAGGAAGAAACAGAATAACATCAGCCTTGTCCTTTAACTGCAAACATAACAGGCTGAGGGCATGTGGGTATACTACAAAAGTACAACTTGCTGGCTTATGGTTTCTTATTCTCTAGGTGCAACATGCTTTACAAAGCAAAATGCACAAAATGTTCATAAAGCATGAGGTGACATTTGTGCTCAAATACTGGGTATCAATATGTTGTAGGGTTTTATAACTCACAGTGGTATGAGGACAACAAGACATTTGATGCAGTTTGGAAATAGAAAGTAGACATAAAAAGACAGTACAGGATGCATATTACTCTGTAAACACTACTTGCTATGTACATTCAATATTTCATGACATGGCAGATAACATGATTCAGCTATAGAAGCACATGTTTGTTGTATGTTGCTCCCTTCTCCACTGAATGTCTCTGGGGACAGTAAATTGTATTACATTGCAAGTGTGAAAGTGCATGGTGCCCAGGAGTGCATTAGTCCAGTGAACCATGATGTAAATATACCGCAGAGAATGAATAACATGAAGTTTGTTCTATCAACTGTTATCTGCTTCCCCCTCCCTACACAGTGGGTCTCACTTTGCCTATCTGTATCCAGCTTTGTTTGTGTGTCATTTTTTTCCAGAGCAAGATATTTCCAGTTATATGTGAATAATCAGGTTGTGTCTGAAGTCACTGAGAACTTTTTCTGTGTTAAACCAGACCAGGATCTTTCCCTTACCTTGACCAAGTCCCTTTAGAGGCTTAACAGAACCAAAGAACTGGTGGATATTGTGCTGCAAGATCAGGTATTTTGGAGGAAAACGATGTCTGAACAGTTTACTGATATGTTCAGTATTGATGTATTTGCAGCTCACCAAATACGTAAATTAACAATATCCTCATTACATTAACAGTAAACATAATACAGTGAGCATTAAGTTTATTTTAAATGTATTTGCTGTTGCAACAGACTGGGGTGGATGGCATTCTTACAAACTGCAGGACTTTGACATTAGAAACCAAGGTTTGCATCCTGTATCCTACATGTGGTTGGTTTAGGCAACAGAAGCACTTTGGTTAAAGGCTGTCAGCCTCTAACTCTGAGTGATTAGGACCTCCATGAACTCACCATTTTCTGCCAAAGTTCAAACAGTTTTTGATTATTTGACATTAGAGACTTCTCTATTACTTTTCTCTCTCACCTCTTCTTGAACTATCTGAGACTCAGCTTAGCACCATTTGAATCTCATGACAGTTGGCGGGTTGTTCAGTCACTGTCAATCGAATCTAAGAAAAGTCTTGATATACATGTACATGGTTTTAAGGTTAGTGAAAGATTGAGGTGTAGTTAAATACTATCAAACTAATCCTGTAACCGCTGTCGTTTTAGATATTTAACCATGACCTCAAACTTTCCCTGACCTTAAACTAAATGGTCAGATTCATCCATAAAATCAACTACACAGATTTCTGAAAAGAAAATGATATAAGGTGTCCCAATGACTTTACCAAGTTTTAAATATATTTCATGTGTGTAAGGGTTTTCCCAATAAGGAAGAAAACGTCTGCCATACTTACATACATCTGAGGGCAGCAGGTCACCAACAGGTTTACAGACAGAGCTTAGTTACCCAAAGTACTAACAAAATGGCCATCCACAACTGCCAAATGTAAAAAGACATGAAATGTGTGTGTGTGTGTGTGTGTGTGTGTGTGTGTGTGTGTGTGTGTGTGTGTGTGTGTGTGTGTGTGTGTGTGTGTGAGAGAGAGAGAGAGAGAGAGAGAGAGAGAAATTTCAAGGAAGTTATGTTTGCAAGATGCAAGCCTGTTCTCAGACTGAGTTACTTTGAAACTGAAAACTGATCACCCAGAGTGATTGTATGTGATGTGATTGTATCTGAATGAAATGGACCCACCTCACCCACCTCACCACATAACACATGGAGAGATTGACAGAAACGTGCAGTATTTTGTCAACTGTATCCCTAATATAGAAAATAGGAAATGTTTCTATCCATATGCAATAACCTATGATACTCTGTCTCTGTCTTGCTTCTAGCCAATGAAAAATCTCTATGGGGATGATGTCTCACCACTGTATCCACGGCTAGGACCATACTTCTCTGATGGACGGCGGCGGGTGGACTATGTGCTGGCATACCACATCCAGAAGCCCAGCAGCATCCGTCGACGGTCATCCAGATTTGCTGACAACAGCTTCATCCGACGGCTTCGCCGCAGCCTGAGCATGAGAGGCAGCCGAGCTCCACTGCAGCCAAAGGAGGATCCAGAGATCGCTGCCCAGGAACATCGGACAGACTATCATGAGGACGACAAGCGCTTCAGACGGGAGGAGTTTGAGGAAAACCTTCTGGAGATGGGTCTGGAGCTGGAAAAGGATGAAGGGGTGAGAAACTGGGGAGGAGATTACAGACAGAAAACTTCAGAGATGCATGTGATTGGGTATTGAGACAACAGAGTAAAAGCTGACTCTGGAAAGAATGAAGATGCAAGTGAAAGCAGGTACAACATGCAGCAAGTCACAGAGCAGATTCAGGCCATGTGACTGATGTGGGGAACATGAGAGTGACAGAATTGGCTTTCCTCAGATAGCTCCTAATTCCTTTTCAATTTCTTTTTCTCCTCTGTCTCATTATACTCTTGAGTTCAACTCTATTGCCTTTCAAATTCAGCTGCTGAACAGGTCAGTATATCAGCCTGCTGCTGTCAGTGTAATTAGTTTACCTGATTATCCCACACTGAAAAAGAGACTCTGTTTGATATTGCATGGGTAGAGAATAGCTAGAGAAGAGCATAGCATAACACGGGTTCCATATAAGATGTACGGTGATGCCAGTAATACAGCAGTAGTAATGATAGTAGTGATAATTAAAGTATTAACTGCTAACATAGCAATACAACTAATAGCAGTATAAGTAATTTCTAATTATAGCAGCAGGTGTTGAGTGGAGTTGTAGGAGCAGCAGGAGACTTGTCATCACAGATCAGACTCTACAGCTCCAGAGCAGAAATACCTGCAGAAAAGAGACAGAAGAGAGAGAGAGATGGAAAGAGCACAATACTACAGGAAAGGAGAAGATATTGAGTTAATAACATGTTGTGGGATATGAATCCATACTGTGGAGAGAGAGAGAGAGAAGGCTCAAGCGCATCATGAGTCTCCGGCAGTCTAAGGCCTATAGACATTTCAAAATGAGGTGTCAGTATTTGTCAAAAATGAGTAAATGATGTAGATATGCTGAAATTCACAGAGGCCTCCTCATATTGGGTTACTAATGTTATTTACTTAACACCTTTGAATGTTAGAGTTCACAGTTACTCATATTAAGCTTTGACTGTCATTAAGAAAGGAAAGAGCCCATTTTTCACTAGTGATTCCAGGCCATAGCAAATAATAATAATTTTATTATTGGTGTTAAAAATGGAACTGAATTAAGCATATGTTGCAAATATAATATAATAGCAAATATCGTTGCCTATAGAGCCAACGAAATGCAATTCAGACTATTTAGTTTGTCTGTTTAATAACTTCTTGACTAGTTACATTTACATCTTAATAATACAATAAAATTCATCAAATATTTAGAGTTTATTAAACAAACCAACTGTCAGATCTAAGCTGGTTATCCTGTTGTCTAACTTGATCCAGCTAATTCATTGTTTTAGTTAATCCATCTTTGAACGAGCTCCAGAACATTACTTTGATATTATTATATTTATTTTTCTATCTTATCTCATCTAAACATGGATGTTTGCTAGATTATATTCTAGTAGCTCTTGTGTCACAGCTGTGTATTTGCTCGTGAGTAAACCCATGGATACATGGACATTTGTTTTCATTAATGAGAGAACAACGGAAGGTTTTTGTCATTTAGTCACTTTTCTGTAGAAAGACAAATGGAGATACATTGACTTTTCACATAGGAATCATCCATTAAGAAATGAATAGCCAAACCTGTGACATAGGAGCTGGATTCTTAATATGCTCTGAAAAAGGCTTTGCAGCTACTGAAAATCAACATGCCATTAGATGCCCTCTAAATGGCTTGAAAATGTGAAACAAACTTTGAAGACTGTTCTAGGGGCTGGAGGCTTGTTGAAGGTCTGTAATAATTACAGACTTTCTCAACTGGTAATTACATATGGATTACTCGTGATTGGCAGCCTGATATATAAATAACTATTAAAATGTCTTTCCCATGTCCAGTATTTTCTTACTTCAGTAAAAGCACAAATACTATGACACCTAGCAAGAACACAAAAAGCAGGAAGCTGTGTTTACGCTTTTACTGTATCATAGTTGGGTGTGAATTATCTATATAAACAGCAGTTGCTGTCATGGTCATGGTGTTAGTCTGTTTTTTGTTTTTGTACAACAACACTTAAGCCTTATTAGTACTCTGGACACACAGGCTTCTATGTATACTACAAACGGGGGTCTGCGTGGACATTCCTCACATGCACACTAGAGAGCCTGATCTTGACCTTCAGACCTTAAGAGAGCTCCTTTGTTTTGTTGTATTTGGCCGAACAACATGAATAAGCAAGAAAAGAAACAGTGTGCAACTGTTTAACAGGAATAGAACCAAGGATCAGGGCCAATTGCATATACAGTGCAGCGCGACAGATGACCATCAAGTTCACTCTTCTGGCTGCGTGCAATCAGTGAACAATTATGCAGTCTCAAACTTGCCTGCGCCAGACTGAGAACAATAATAGATCAGATTGATGACAGGAGGTTCTCATTAGCTTCAACAAAATGATTTACTGCGATGCATTTAATAAATCCTGGATGTATTTTTTCCTCAAAATGACAATAAATAAGTGCACAAATGCACAGATAAAATGCATTTTACTTATCTCTGTTTCATAAAGTGGTTTTCTAAATAACTAATCAATTAGAAAATCTGGCATACTAGCCTCTGTTAAAATTAAATTGTGACACTAGTTACAGTTTTATATCCCATTTATCAGTATGTACTACTTTGCTTGTTGTTGCCTCATATAACCACCCATTTGCCTTATTCCTGTGCTGGTATTGTATCTCTGATGTATTATGTTAGGTACTGCAACAGAGGCATCTTACAACTTATCAGCCATTGCTTATAATGAGCAAACCAAAACAATACATTTAAACATTTACAGTGGAAGTACATGGTAAATCTGTATGATGAATTAGACCTCTCATAATCAGCGGTTTGAGCTGGATGTTATGTATTTCTGTATCCGTGTGGTCAGTGTGCCGAGCTAGAGGGTGTGAAGTGAGTCTGGCGATGTGGAGTGGTTTTTACATAAGTGTAGAGCTGCAGGAGACATGTAGAGAGATCTCATATGCGGCAATAAAGACTTTTTGTTTTACTGACAGCTGAGTTTTAAATCTGATCTGATTAAATCTAACGACTGTTTCCTTATATCAACTAACATTAATTGTTTGGGTATTACATTTTAACACGTCATAAGCTTCTTCATTTTCTGCAGTGGGTTCATAAAGAATGATATTTAAATATCAGCTCTTGGTTGTATTTCAGAGTAAGATCCCCTGGAATCGGCTTCTTGAAGATCCATACTCCTTGGAGCGTTCTGTGTCGGGCATTGAATTCATGAGCTCAAGATGCCAACAAAATCTCCACCCATCAGTATATTGTCCATTTTGTAGATAGGTATTAACTGTATCTTTTTCTTGCCCTGAGGCTGGTGAACTGGCTCTTAGAGCTGCAGTGCTACTTGATAAAAATGTGTAAATTAATGTTTCTTGTTGCATTCATGTAGTGTTTAATTTTGTGGCGACAGACTCTACAACTTTATAATGAGAATTTGATTGAAATTCACATGGAAATTCAGAATGCATGACTAACCATCAAAATTTTGTCAAGTGACATGATGCTAAACTCTTCTGTGTTTACAAAGGAAGACTCTTCCAGTAAAACCCTAATCTACTTTACATATTGTAAATTCAAATATCAGATATTGGCATAAAACACAGAAACTGACTCCAACTGAAGCTCAGTCAAAAATCACCAACCAAATTGTTTGAACCTCGCCCTAGGAGTCCCTGTGAACTGTGTAAATTTCTGAGACAACAAAGTATTAAAACCTCAGCAGTCAGGATTTTTGACCGTTTCTAGCAGGTTGTCCTTTTTAAAGCTAGATAACCAGTACATTAAACACTTTCTAGTGGTATGTCATGCTCTTGAAATGACTAAAGGTGTCCTGCAAGGTTCTAGTTTTGTCCTTCTTTTCAATCACTATATATATATATATATATATATAGATGATACCATTTTATATGCCACTGGCTCTTCTTTAATCTGGCCATTGTAAATTTACAGGCTGGTTTCTTTTGATGCATTACAAATCATTCAAATAAAAAACACTTAAGCACAATAGAAGAGCATCCTGCCTATTCAAACCCTTAAGAGATCTCAAAACTAGAAAGTAGGGCCATAGATAAAGGATCCACTGAATAAAACTGACAGATGCCCTCTGTTCTCTGATCACATCCAATTGCAGCTGTTATGCTGTGTTAAAGGAACTACATGCAGAGTCCTCATTTCCAGCTAAATGATAGTTCTTTTGCCTCCTCTGCAGGTATTGATGTGAAACAAGGCAGTAATCTGGTTGAGAAAATTCGACTGTTTATTCACAAAGTCATCACTGCCCCACTCCATCCAAAAGTAGATGCCAACAGACCGCAGAAGCGTCAAATCCTCTCTCATCCTTTCTCCAGGGAGAAGTAGCACCTGTGAGTAAAACTGACTGGATTTTTTTTTTGTGTTCAGTAGACCTTAATATCTGATATGCTACAGATAGATATTTCTAACACATATAGTGAATACATAATATTTCTATATGAACACTGGGATGATTTGACCTCAATTAATCATACTACTGGTTGTCACATGGATGGCTATCCACATTACAGTGGGATTATCTATAACTGATATCTGAGTGACAGCATAACCTGGTTACCGTCTATACATCAGTTTATTGAAAAATTTTGAAGATATATGAAGAGACATAGTGCTAAGCCCAAGCTTTCCTACGGTTTGATACCTACTACACTTTTAAGCCAATAATTTGATATTCACTGACATTCTTTATTAGGGATGTTTTTGACAACAAGTGTGTTGGAAGATTCCAATGAAATAGAACAAGAAATGAATAGGCTTTTTAGAGTCAATACTTCGAAGTTAATAAAAAGCTCTTCCCTGGACTGTTGGTGAAAACTTTCCAGTTATTATATTTAAGTTATTTCAGTGTGATTGTAAAGGGCAAGTTGGTATCCAGTGGAAATCAAACTTAACCTTGAGCATTTTGCTATCACAGCATTAGTTTCCATATTTCATGCTGTTTCACCTCTGAGCTAGAGGAATTGAACAGACAGTTTTAGCCACCCAGAGGCTTTCTATTATTGGAGACAGTTGAAATAACAGCAGAAATAACAACCACAGAGGTGTAAATTAGACAAAAAAATTCTACTACCTATCAAAGTCTCTGGCCAGAACATGGCAGGAAAGTTAAGGTGTGACTGTCCTGCTGCATTCTGCTACAGCTCCTCATCCACCCGCTTTCCCTGAGGAAACAAACCTTAGCCTGAATTACAAAAAGAAAGTGACATTTTTCAAATTGCATTTGAGATTTTGAAAATTTACAAAAGGTATTTAGACCGACTAAATGTAAAAACTACAGACAGAAGTCATGACCTCACTGTTGCTTCCTGTTCAGTCCTTACATGAAACCACTTCCCAAAGGCAGTGATCAGAGTAGCACCATCTTAGCATAAACCGCCAGCCCTGGGATGTATGGAGGAGAGAGGCAGTGGACAGTCATATTTACAGCTCTGACTAACAGCTAGCAGGCTATCTCCGCCACATGTTTTCCATCACTTAATCTTCATCAGCTCTGAAAATACACTAGGTCAGTTTCCTGAGAGATTACTTTCAGGTGATCTAGTTTCTAAACCCCGATTCGGGACCCTGAAGGCTTGACAGCCAACTTATACTGACAGGTTCTGTAATAAAGAGCTGCTAGTGTCAAAGCTCATAATATTTGCCTATGATTTAGGCTGGCACCAGCAATCAGTTAGAGGCATAGTACATTGTTTATGGTTTAATATTCAAAATAGGTAACAACAATGTTGTCATAATGTCTCTGGTAATAATGAGCAGGACAGAACATACACCTATGTAATGCAAGGAAAATAATTATAATTTTATCATTATGTTCTTGGGACATTCAGCTTGAATCTGACAAACTGGGGCATCTAGTGTCTGCCAATGGAGGCACTGTTACAGTCACACCAACAAGCAGCACCAGTACTATCTGACTGACAGGAGCTTCATTATCTATCTTGCAGGATGAAATGCTTTCACTACTGGAGGACACACCTCCAAGTGCTTTTCAAAGAATTTACACATGCACAGGGGCTAAAAGTAGTCACAAGCATTTTTTCAACTCAAATAACTTGAGTTCTCAAATTTATGTCAAGTTTCTTTGACAACAGGGAAGTAAAGACACATCATGCAGAACAATAGTCTCTGTTCCTACAGCTTCTTTTTTGCTTTCTGTGTGAAATGGGAAAAAGGGGTTTTGTCTATTCTGCACCTGGTATACACTGCAGAAGGACATGAAGCCCATAGTTATGAATCTCATTAAAAGCTTTTTAAATCCAAAATGGCGGAATTGAAGGCAAATTCCTTAATATGGCATTTTCGTTTTTTAACTTAACTGCTTACGGTTAAAATCTGTCTTGGCCAGGTCTCAATTGAAAAAGACTTAATCTCAATGGACCTTCCCTGATTAGATACAAAGGTTAAATAATGATAAAATAAAAAAATAAAATAAATATCATAATCAACATTTAATTTTTTTCCACAACTCAATATCTGCTCACTCTTACAAACACATCTCTCTCTAAGAGACAGACAAGATAGACTAGATGCTAAATTGTATCTTAGTTAATAAGGCAATAATAACAGGTTAGCACCTAATGCTAAGATTGTTTCAAAAACTGT
>BRZM01000451.1:0-25662 GCA_033238685.1 Lates japonicus | reverse complement strand
ACACAGTGCTTTGCAGTGCCTGACTAGTAACTGGGTAATGTGATTGACTTCTCATTATTGGATGAAGCTCCTCAATCACAGCAGTCATTAGCTCACAGCTGAGTCTCAGCTCTCATCAATAAAACACTGTGGAGCTGATCTTTAGCCTCTCTGAGGACAGATCTACAAAATTCAACTGTTTGCCTGCTCCATTTTCCCTCTCTCAATTTCACTTGTGCTATCATACAGGTAAAATATATGTCATATACAGCATATTCTCCTCTATATCTATATCCTCATGTTTCATACCTGAAACTGCTTAGTTAAACATGAGTGTCTTTGTTTGTTACATCAGGTTTATGAGGTGTTGAAGAGGACAAGATGCACCAGAGCCAAGTACTCCATGGGTAAGACCTTTACAATTATCTCTAACACAGAATAAATCAATATGCAATTAATCTGGGCCCTTTTTTCATTGTAGTATAGTGTAATTGCTACCTCAGGGGAGACCAGGATGAGGGATCATCTCTGCCTGTCTGTGATATTTCTTCTTATATCCCCTCTGACCAACAATATCTTTAAAACTAACGGCTGGATTTGCTTGAAATGGACTCAATCTTGATTTGGCTGGAAAGCCAGGCTATATTGATAATTCTTCCTGACTCTTTACTTAAACAGACATGATATTTTGCACAGATTGAGGCCCCTCAGAGAGAGTAGCCAGTGTCATAATGACACTGTGCTATTATGATGTCAGACTTTAGCTACCTGACTGAAAGTGACAGATAACTGATGAGAGTTTTTAGCTTTAGCTGAGCTTGACAGTTTCTTAAGAGCTATATGAGATTATTTGTTTTTGAGGCAGAAACGTGCAATATAAATCCTCCCATCAACAGCAGGTTCTCTAACAAGACCACAACATTTGCACACTTTTATTTGGAAAGGTTAAAGGATTCTGTAAGGACTAGATGAGGGTCAAGTATGGTGGTATGATATTGGGGTTGAGGGGAAGGATGAAAGGGGGTTGATTGTACAGGTATTAACAGGGGCTGTATGTCGTGGCTGGAGCATCTAGGAACTCAGGGGTTGAGACTCAGGGTGGGGGCACATCTCAATGAGCTGTGGTAAGTTTAGGAAGACCAGCAACCGAGTGACTTTGATGGTGTGGTCTGGGATTTCTTTGAATATAATCTGGGAGAAATCCCTGACTTGGAAGGATATGGTAGTGAAACCAAAGGTACATAACGACTCTGCTTTATTCAGAGGTGAAGATCAGGTTTTGTGAAGAAGGTGGACCAGTCTTTATACAGGTTAAATGGCTTTAAAGGGCTCAGATATGAGTTGAAATAGAAGAGTAACATGCGGTGAAAGAGGCCAAGTTTTGTCTGGGGAGTGGATAGAAATGTTGGAGAGGCTTTCATGCTGTGAGGGATAAAGAAACGAAGAATGGTAAGAGGAACATCGATTTGAGGGTTGAATCAAAATAAGGGGACAGGTATCTTGCAGAGGGTTTGAATGCAACAGCCTTTGATTAACATGTTAACGTGGGGATGAGAAATGGAAGGGAGCACCAAAAAGCAGTTTGATAAAGAAGTAAATACCACTGAGGTACACTAGGATGATGGATGTTCTGATTTGAGGACTGAGGCATGACACTGAGGAGTGATGAAGCTGGCATTTTCCTGTGCAAAGAGAGATTTTTAGCAGCATTCTCATACTCACTTACTGTCAGTTTTACAGACAGTTACAGTGGTTTATATCTGGATAAACTGTCCTGTTATAGAGATGTTGTCATAACCAATAAGAATGACCTGAAGAATTTATTTTTTTACTATTATTTTTGGGGGGCTTTTTTGCCTTTATTTGGACAGGACAATGAAGAGAGACAGGAAACAGGGAGAGAGAGTAGGGGAATGACATGCAGCAAAGGTCCGGCCAGACTGGGAGTCCAATCTAGGGACCAGCTGCTCAGGGCACTAAGGCCCATGTGGTACGTGCCCCAAACTATTTGGCTATGGGGGCGTCCCCACCTGAAGAATTAACCAAGCAACAACAATAACACCTAAATTCTAATAAACTTGAATCCTTTCATGTATGTTTCCTGCTTTCCTGTCAACAGACAGACTCCATGATGGATGTTCATATGTATGTCTTGGGAAACTTCCTCTTACATATACAATTCTTCAGCTGCCTCCCCAGCCATTATGAATTCATTTTTGGGTTTAACTCTCTGGGTGCATTTTCCTCCAGAGTTATTCTGCTGACTTTTACATCACTGCTCTCTCTCTGTATGTGTGTGTCTCTTCCTGGATTACAATCCTCCTGAATATGCCTCCTTACAGGGATCACCAGTCTGCTAGCCAATGGTGTCTACATGTCTGCTTATCCCCTTCATGACGTGAGTATCACCATCACACTTCCTTCCCTTCCCTTCCTTATCTCCCGTTTATTTCCAAAGAGAATTATTCCAATTCAGTGAGTTTCTAATATGAAAAACAACAAAGCATCTGCTACGTGTACTCTGTAATTTCTGTAAAATAATGCTATCTGTGACCAGGATGACTTTCAGGTTTCTCACAAATAGCAGCTCATAATTTTTGTGTTAAATTAAGTGCATTATTCATGTTTGATGACCAAAGTATATTTATTGAAAATGAAACCTAAACTGTGTATGGGTGTCTGTGTGTGTACGTGTATGTTTGTTACAGGGAGATATTGAGGGGGTAAATGCAGAACCTAATGACAGAAAGGTAAGTCAACAATTTGAATCAGATGTCACCACATCAACACTGTCATTTACAAATACCCATTCATCATTCAGCCCAAACACAGCTGGTAGGCTGAAACTGGACCGCTCTGCCTTTATTTTCAATTACAAGTGCAAATTCCCTAATGCTATTCAGACAAGGCAAACTAGAGCAGTAGAATGGTGTCTTCTGATTGGTGCATTTTAGCAGCTAGATGTTATATCCTCTCCAGGGCTTCTGATGTCTGACTTGATGTCAGATCTCTGAAAAGAGGCGTGGGACATATCATCGAAATGACAATAAAAAAGACTTAAATTATCAAAAGACATTCAATTCTGATTCAGATTTTTTATTTTTTTTTAACTCTCAGTTTGATTAAATCTTTTATTACTGTCCCAAGCCCTGGACTTCCCCAGATTCTATAGCTTTTTGTAACAGGAGATACACAAAGTGTAAAGTTATTACAACCCATAGTCAGAAGGGCTGCAGCTTCAGAACCGCTGCTCTTCAGTGATCTCTGGAGCATACCTTCTGCTCTTTGGTGACAAGAATACTCACAATAAAAAGTATGTAAATTTCCATGAACCAGGGTACATTACCAACTGTGGAAGTACAGGCTTGCTGATATTAAAATAGATATGATAAAATATATGATGGTTTGTGTGCACATGATATATGACAATAAATGCAGGAGAGTCAAGTCAAGTCAAGTCAAATTTTATTTATATAGCGCCAATTCACAACAGAAGTTATCTCGAGGCACTGTACATATAGAGCAGGTCTAGACCGTACTCTTTATCTTTATAAATTTACAGAGAGAAACCCAACAGATCCCACTCATGAGCAAGCACTAGGCTTACCTGTGGCAAGGAAAATCCTTTAAGAGGCAGAAACCTCGGGAGAGAATCCAATTACAGGCGGCCATCGGCCTCGACCGTTGGGTTTAGACAGAAAGAGAGGGGGTGGGGGAATGGGCTAGGAGAAAGACAAATACACAGACTAAGTCAAAATGTAAATAGTAGTAGTAGTAGTAGTAGTAGTAATAATAATAATAATAATAATAATAGTAATAATTATTATTACAGCCAAAGGAACACATGACAAACAATGGTACATTAATAGCACACACTAATAATAACACTAGTAAATGTTTTAATTATTGTCGATCATGGGTTGAGCTGGATCATGGAGCAGCAGGAGACCCTCCAGCCTGGAGGGGCAGAACCCTGCAGTAAGAGACAGCAGAGAGAGAGAGAGAAGATGCCTGGGCAATTAATGTGCTTGAAGGAAGAAACATATTATATTAAGACGGTTTACAGTAATCTCGTCGGCAGGACATCATGGACAACATTTACTAACTATTAATCTTAACTGATGCATTGAGACTGACCCAACCCGCCGAGGGAAAATGGAACCAGAATAATACAAGCATAAAAGTTAAGGCTTAAAGATGGGTTTTTAGTTGGATTTGGGGCCCCAACTGAGTCAGCCTGTCTAATATCAATAGGGAGGTTGTTCCAGAGGAAGGGGCCCGATAGGAGAAGGCCCTGCAGCCTGCTGGACTTTTTGACTTGGGGACAGATATAAGCCCTGCACTGAGAACGTGAGCACGGGAGGGAATATAAGGGTTAAGAAGATCAGACAGGTATAGGCTAGCCCATTTAGAATTTTATAAGTCAGTTGTGAGAACTTTTAAAGTCTGATCGAACATGAATAGGGAGCCAGTGAAGGGAGGCTAAAACCGTGTAATATGGTCGAACCTCGACGGTCACATTCTAGCTGCAGCATTCTGAACCATTTGCAGACTTTAGTGCCAGTACTAGCAGTCCTGAAAGCAAAAACATTACAATAATCCAGTCTAGAAGAAACAAAGGCATGGACTAGAATTTCAGCTCACATGGAAAGAAAAGACCGAATCCTAGCTATATTGTGTAGGTGAAAAAGGCGTCTTTGTAATGTCTTTAATATGCTGATCTAAGGAAAGAGAGTATTTATCAAGTGTGACACCCAGATTTTTGGCTGTTGTATTTTGAGACAACACAGTTGTCAAGGGACAGGAAGTTACATTCAACTGAGGTCTATACTGCATAACATTAACTAGCATTTCAGTTTTGGTCTGAATTACAGCTGGAAGTTTTGAGACATCCAGCTTTTGAAGCTAGAAGACAAGCAGATTCTTAAAGTCTTGTAATTTGAGAGGCATTACTGTCTTTAGGCACATATATAGGGTATCATCAGTATAAGAAATTAATTCTACAGACCGGCTGACCTGGGCCAAGAGGAGAAATAGTAGAGAAAAGCAGGGGCCAAGAAGTAGAAACCCCTAAAATTTCCATTGTTATCAGAAAAGGCTGAGTACAGTATTATTACAAGAGACAATAATTGAGTTCTGTCAGAGGCAGATTTAACTAGCTGAGGCCAGAGATTCAGGTCCATTTCAGTCGGTCCACAGAGTTATAATGTGGTTTGCAGTATCAGGCCAAGATCAAGTAGGGACAGAGAGGTGAACTCTGAACGAAGAGAGCAGTAGATCATTTACCATTTAGCAAGTGCTGTTTCAGTAGAGCAGTTCAAAGAGATTTGGATACGATCTGGGCTGATTATTACCGCTAAATGAGCTTGAAAGCCGCTGATACGGTTTTTCTACTATTTAGAGGAAGAATGAGATTTGAGAGAACAAGAAGTTAATGCAAGCACCCAGGACTGCGTGTGGTTTTGGCAAAGGTCAACCACAGCCGTTTTAAAGCTAAAGGAACAGTGCCAGTCACAATTAGATCATATTCACACTGCAGGGCCCAAGACTGGCTTAGATCTTTAAAAGCTTTACCCGGTAGTGTCAAAAAAGGCAAGTGGTGGGTTTAAAGTTGAAATATCTTAGATAATGAAATCACATATAATGTTAAATTAACAGAGAAACCTGAGACCCAGTATGATGCAATAGTCAGATGCTGGAACCAAGGAAGCAAATGACAAATTCTCATAAAGATTATGAAAAGGTGTTTTATTTGAAAGTGAAATTGCCACCAGTGTAAGTGAGTTTAGAAGGGCTTCTTCTTCTACACCCTGAATGCAAAATATACATATTCATAAAAATGACTACTAGAACCAATATCCAGTATTAGAATAGAGGAACAAAGCACAAGATGATCTGCTAAAATAACAGCATTTTGAGCCTTTTCCTAATATAAATAAATTAGGTAGCTTGAGTCTAGCCACCTCCCACACTTCCACAGATTGTAGGCTGTGTCACCAAGGCCTGCGATCAGCCACAATATATATATATATATATATATATAGCATACACCCACACACACACACATACATGAAGAATAGATTTTCTCATAAGATCAGAAGGATTCTGAGTTGAATGAGAATGGTTCTGAAGGAATTAATTCAGATTCATGTCCACAGACGAAACCTCACGCAGCCTGTTCATCAAATGATGGATTAAATAAACACGACCTCATGAGTGATATTAGATATATATTATTAAATTAATATTTATAAAGTCCAATTGATTTAAAATAGAAATAAATTTAAGCTGAATGAGACTGTTCAATCATCTAAAGAAGATTGAATCAAAGAATCAAAACACTGAGTGCTAAAATATATTAAGGATAATCCAGATCAAAGCTGGGAGATAAACTAGGTCATGATCACAGACAGCTCTCCATACAAAGAGCTAATTATATATGAAATATTTGATTGTCTTAAGAGGAATAACCAAGAGGATAATATATCTGTAAAACCAGGCCCATTGCTTCACCCGTGCTCACGCTTATTGAATCATGGAAGTTTACGCAGCTTTTTTTAACTATAAAGTGTCACCGGTTACCTGTGTATTCTGAGCCCACCTGTAGCTTATAAATGGCTGCACTTGTGTGTCAGGGTGGAGGGAGAGCTGATTCACTGATACAAACCAAAATATTAATAAGATGAGACTACTAAAAATATTGACTAGCTCATGAGGATCAAACCACAGGAACACTGCATCCAGAATCACAAACATCACAGATCACACACTTAAACAACTGCAGATACGGTCTTAATTGAAATAATCATGAAGAGAGCAATATTAGGTTTCATTGACCTATCAGGGCTGAATATATTTCCACCATATGTCCTCCGCGGCTGGTGCTCTCACAGCAGCATTAACTGCCTTCACCAGGCAGGAAGAGTGAGGACTCCCTCAGCAGATTTGATGTTTTGCTGACGCTTTATACAGGCAGTCATGTTGGGAGTTGAAGGAAAAGAAACTGGAGGAGCGTAATCAAATAGTTTTAGTATTACCAACATCAAATAACTATCTGAGCTTACTTTCTAAGTGAGGTTAATGCAGTTAGTAGGAAGTCAGAGGTCACGGGAAAATATTTCCAACATCCAAAGACAGCAGGAAGGGGGTGTGCTTTAAAATATATTGATGAACACACCTATATTGAATGTGATGACATTTTAAGGGAAGGCTAGAATGATAATGGAGGACAGCACTCATAAGTGACAGTCAATGCTCACCATCTCATTCCCATATAAGTGCATTTTGGGGAGAAGATTTGACCTATTTTACCCAAGGAGTCTACACACAGATATGATCTGCATATCATTGAGTCATTGTATTCTGTATGGCTGTGCCACTGTTGATGATAATGCTACCTAGGTACACAATAAATAATACATCTGATTTATTAGGTATAGAAAGTGAGAATACAGATGAAAAAGAAAGTCTTAGGTTTCACATAAGGTAGTGTTTTATTGCAAATTGATTCAGAACGGTCAAGAACAAAATATTTTCCATTATTGCAAAGATTTTCAAGAAAATAATCTAATACAATTAATTCAGTCCCTAGCCTGCAGTAAAGGCGTTTTCTCCGCTCGATTTGCAAAATCTACTATGTCAAAACTAATGTTGAGATTACACGGTACAGCAATTTTATATCGTACTAGATCAATGTAGAGTACTTGGTTGATCAAGAGGCACCCCATCCTTTAGGCACCAGCCATGTTTTGTCATGAAGTTCTGAGTTTCAACTTTCACCATCATTTTACTATCTTCCACCTGAATAATTCATCTCTCCATCCATCCCTGTGTTGGGAGATCAGGATCCCAGGAACAACATCAACATGTGTCCGCCAGGGACTGTGCCTGCAGCTACTAAACATTAGACAGCGGTGGCAGCCTCGAGCCACCTGTTTGATGTAACCAGCCACAGTCTTCTTCTCCACTTATGGCCTCTGAAGTTAGTACATGTCTGCCTAAAATCACAACAAAAATAAATTATTAAAGACTCAGAGAGGAATATATATAGGCTGTGTAGCTAAGGTGTTACAGTTAATAAACACAGATTAAACCTTCAGTACAATTCTGGCAGAAAACATGAATGATGTATGAATGAGAATCTGTAATTCCCTAACATGACAGCAGGTTTTCGATGTCCTGCTGCTTGCCACTGCCATCTATGTTGGCAGCAGGGCCTGACTAGAGGCATTGTTGAGTTTAGTTCAAGGACAAGAAAGCACAGGAGCCATCTGAATTCACCAATTGCAGACCGCTTAGTGAGAAGTCACCATGAAACTCAGGTATCCTATTGAAACTACCAGCTAGTAAAAAATAACAAAATATGTATGAACCCTGTTTATATGGTAAAGTGTAAGACATGACGAATATAAAAAATGCTGTCACTTTAAACAATAGAGTTGTTTCCTGTTAGTGATGATTGAAATGCAGCAGATTTGTGCAATATCTCAAATATTTTAGGTTTATTACACTGTATTGAAGACTGACAACAAGGAAAGAGTGCTTGTTCACACTGTAGTATATAGAGAAAAGTGGTCCATAGACATGTAGTACAGGTGGGTGTTTGATTCTGTGTTTAATGGTTGTGTATGTGCTGTGTGTAGCGCTCTCTTTATGAGCACTGAAGAGATGAGTGATGGGAATTAACTATACTGGGACCTGATAGATTTTGAGAGGAGGAGGAGGAAAGGATCACACAAATAACTTATTTTATACATCCTGAAGATACAATATCTGCTGGTGGGGAATTATTTATGGGAGATTATTGTCTTCCTGCTGAGAGCCAGAGCCAGTCTGACTCAATTTCATGTCCCATACCAATAAGAAATCTGTTAAACCAAGCTTAACCAGTCAAGAGCTAGTTAAAGGAATTGCAACTATGGTGCTGTGTTTTCTTTCAATTTCAACACTTTCTGAATCTGCTACCGTTCTGATTTGACCTTTGGTTTCTTCCCAAAAGGTCTTGGGGTACTAATAGTATTCTTTGGCATCTACCATGCCAAAATCACGAACAAAAGCGAGAGCATTTTCAGAAACAAGCTGAAATAATTCAAACTGAGAGCCTGGCATATACAAGTTAGTCCTGTTTGTAACATTCAGGATATTGTTAGAGGAAAAATATGAAATGGAAGAACTGCCCAGAACCTGCAGCCCCTCCCTCTTCATAATTCTATATAAATCAGTTAATCTCACCATAAATTCATAAACTCCAGCTGAACCATCCATTTTGCAAGAATATTTCAATTCCTAGTAACAATTCATTATGACTCTTTCGATAACATGAAAGATTACAAATGTTTCAATTACACTTAAAGCTTCAGTCACAAAGTAATAAGGCTGACATAAAAGGCACAAGGTCAGGATATGCATATGAATGTACCTTCTCTGTCTTTTTGTTACATGCTCTATGGTAGTCAGTCTCATCTAAATGTTCCCACACAAACATCAGGCCTCAGACATCAGCCAGTATTGAATGTTTCTTTTTAAAATCATAATGAAAAGAACAGTGTGCTGCCTTTGATGAAAAGAATATTTGTTTTTTGTCACTTTTCTGTATTGCTAAAAAGTGACATGTTTTATCTTCAGACACAATGACTGCTGACTGACATCTCTCTCTATGTTTTTGTCTGTGTTCTGTATTCTGGGAGGAACATAAGGTTTTGGATCCAACTTGCTTTGCAACACCTTATCTTTCATGTTTAAACTTACCTTCTTTTACTTTTGACTTAATTTTTTTCAGATCTATTTCTGGATGCGGTCACTAACACTAAACCTTTCTCCCTCAAGGTGTCTAACAGTCAGCCTAAGGTCTTTTCATTTGACATCTTCTTCCATCTCTTTGCTCTTTCCCAGCTCCTCATGCTGGCTATTCCTCTGGCCTCTCAACACAGTAATGTAGCTGTTGTTGTGTCCTGATGGCAGTAAGGTTGACAGGACCGTTTGTTGACTCATAGTTCCCTTCTCTATCTTCTCCTTGGCCCTAATGGTTCTCCTCCTGTTCCTGTTAAACAGACACAACTATCTCTCCACTCCATAAGACAGAAAAAGCAGCACACAGTGCAAAGTGAAGATGTACAGTACATTTAAGTCAAATAGAAGAAGTGATATGAAATATGGGCTAAAGCCTTCCAAACATTGTAAAATGAATGAAACTGGGCTGCTTACAATTGACTAAGAATGATTTTTAATTCAGAATTAAGACAAAGAAGACAAAGAAAGGCATGCTGGAACAATTTCTCTTTCAGTAACAGAAGTCTCCTGGCTAGAAAAGTGGCATATGCTACCGTACAATAGAACTCTGTGTTATTCGGGCTTTAGTCCTGAGTGTAAGGTTCCTGCAGGACTACAGATTTTAGTGTGTGTGTTTGCTGAAAGCACGAAAGAAATGAACTCTAGTAATAGTCAGTTCATTGTGAGTGTTTCAATTTTTCGTGCAGATGAACAATATAATTTGCATAACTGGTACAATTACTGTAGCCCTTGGTGAGCTGGTTAATAGATTATTGTGTAATGGGCCATTCAGCAGTGGTTATCAAAGTCCGTTTCTCCTCACCAGAAAAAGCTCATCAGCTCACCCATTGACCTCACAGTCATGCTGGGACCATGTTGTACCCAAACCTCAGCTCACTCTTCTTAGCCCTAAAGACTATGGTATGTCTTACATTCATTTCTCAAAAACTCAAAATCACACTCTTAGATTGTGCAGTTTATCACCTGAGAATTATCACTGAGCCTACCCTCCCTGTCAGCTCTTTATCACCTTTGACTCCTCTTTCGGCCCATAAACTTGACCTGGCCTCCAGGCCAAAAGTGACTTTCTAACCCCTGAGCTTAGTTTTGAAAGGATGCAGTTTCCTGTAAGCATTTACCTGTTCTCATCTTACTGCAGACTGTACTGTTATGTATACTGTACCGTCACCTCTGGCTGCATATTACATAACAGAAAATGTTTATCTTATATCCCTCCACAAGCCATGAAAAGGACTGACAAGATGCGATAGACACACCATTGTGGAGCTTTTCTTCAATACATGTTTATTTGCTGGTTAGGAAGGTAAATAGGTGAATTATGAAACAAAATTTAGCATTACATGTATGGTTGTTATCTGCCAAGGTCAGATGGATGTCAGTATTTGTGTCCTACAGACACACACTTATGAGGATAGCCTCAGATAGCCTGAGTATAGCATAAAGATGGGTGTGAATTTAGCTGTTGTAGCCTGGATATCCCGGGTGAGTGTTTGCAAAAAGGGTGACAATCACATCAAATATATTTAGCTAACATCACTATCATTCAGCATAACTGCCCAAAACATCATGAAAATCTCACTCCCAGCTAGTTGACCATCAACCCTGGTTTTATTAATAAGTTGTATCTTTTTTATGTAAATAGAGACACTGTCTTTTTATAGTGCTGAGCGTTGCTAAATATGTGAGTTTTTTTTTTTTTGTTATTGTTGTTGTTGGTTTTTTATGGAGCTCTGAACTTGCATTCTGCTAACAGCTTCACTCCTTGGGCTAAACAAGGTAAAAACATGTACTGAACAACTTGTACTGGTCACATGGGGTATCAATCTAGTTATCTGATTCAACAACAAGCATTTCATCATAAAAAATAACAATAGCTTTACCAGTAAAACCTTTATGTAATGAAACACAAACTGCAGCTTGAGTTCTGAGTTAAAGTTGACTATTCAACCATTGTTGTACTATTCCAACTTCAAACTACAATTTGCTTTTAGTTTATGCCTTCTACTGAATATTTTCATGAGTGGGTCAATGCATTTCTCTCTCTTTTCTTGCACAGGCGCTGTACTTGCACTTAAACACTACCCTCTTTTGTAAAACCTACGCACAGAAAGGCTGTTATTTTTCATTCTGTCTTCATTCTAAAATTTCCACATAAGAATGTTCTCTGTTTACTGTCATGTTCACTGACTGTATCATTGAAACTAGTTTCTCTTCAGGACCACAACCGAGCAGAGTATGAGTTCGGGTCATGCAAAGACAATGGACTGGAACATTCAACTAAAGGTAAAAAATAATTTAGTAACATTTTAACTGTGTTAAACCATACATGCACAGTCAGATGAATGGCAAAGGCAGTAAATGTTGTGTTGTTGACCATCAATATTTTATGAAAATAATGTGAGAGAGGCATTTTGTTCTTGATCACAGATGCCTCTTATTCACTTATACTGATCTGACACATGCTTTGTTGTTCATTTGTATATAGCTCATCCAATAATTGTCTTTAATATTTTTTCTTTAACTCATTGTCATCGTCCATGTTACTGGCTTCATTTCCTGCTATGTAGTAATTTTATTAGCCCTCTCTAGTATTGTTCAATTGATCCATCTGATAATTGATCACTGATTAGTTAAATATAAATGGTAGCTCATTTTTCTGTAGAAAAGGACTATCTAGACAAATCCAGTTAAATCCTTGAGGTCTAATAAGAATTAAGCATCATGGCTCTAAAATGAAGTGACAGTCAGCTTCATGTCATCAAATGTTCCACCATAAATGTTAGTATTAGTGGTTTTGCACATGTAGATGTTTGTGTAGAGACAGTGCTAACCACTCCACCACCGATCTTGCCCTGTAAGCCCAATTTGACACCTGTAAATCATAACCTTGCCCTTAGTTTTATCTGTTCATTCTTAGAAAGATCTTGGTTTCTCATTAAAAAAGCAACAACAGCAACAACAACAACAACAACTGCTCCACAGCACTAGTTCAAAACTCAGAGGAATCTTTAAACAACAAGAGTGTCATGAATACTCAAAAGAAAGAGCCGTGTACCATATACATACACTGACAGCTGACAGAATCAAGTCAATTTTAACTATATAAGCGCCAATTAACAACAGAAGTTATCTCGAGGCACTGTACATATGCGACAGGCCCTAGACCGCCTCTTTATCTTATAAAATTTACAGAGACCCAGCAAGTCCCACCATGAGCAGCACTAAGCTGACTATGGCAAAGGAAAAATTTCCTTTAGAGCTAAACCTCGAGCAGAACCGGACTCAGGTGGGCCATCTACCTCGACCGGTTTGGGTTAAGACAAGAAGAGAGGGTGAAGTGGGGTAAGAAAAGTCTGTGTGTTGCAATGTGTGTAAGTCAAAATGTAATGGTAATAATAATAATAATTATAGCTAAGGAATAATGACAGAACAGTGAAACATTAATAGCAATAACTACCACTAACACTAATAAATGTTTAAATGTTGTAACATCATGGGTTGAGCTGGATCGCCAGGCAACTGAGGGCTCTACAGCTCCGGGCGAACCACTGCAGTAGAGACAGTAGAAGAAAGAGAGAGAGAGAGAGAAGCACAGCCTGGGCACTAATGTGCTTGAGGAACACAGTTAAACGTGCAGCGATATTAAGGCGGTTTACAGTAATCTTGTCGGCAGGACATCATGGACAACATTTTATAACTACTAAAGCTTAACTAATAATGCATTGAGACTCATCCAACCATGAAGGAAAAATGCTAACCTGAAATAAGAATCAGAATAAAATACTAACGAAGTTAAGGCATAAAGATGAGTTTTTAGTTTGGATTTAAGGCCTCAACTGAGTCAGCCTGTCGTATACCAATAGGGAGGTTGTTCCAGAGGAAGGGGCCCAATGGGAGAAGGCCCTGCAGCCTGCTGACTTCTTTAATTCTGGGGACAGATAGCAGCCTGCACTCTGAGAGCATAACGGGAGAATATAAAGGTTGAAAATCAGACAGGTATAGGATTGGTAGTCATTTAGAATTTTATGAATTAGGAGCACTTTAAGAGTCTGATCTAACATGAATGGGGGAGCAATGAAGGGAGGCTAAACTCTAGGAGTAATGGTCAAACCTTCTATGCCGGCTTGGTTAGCATTCTAGCTGCATTCTCTCTACCATTGTAGACTTTTTAGTACTATGCAGTAGTAGTCCCGAAAACAAAACGTACAATAATAATCAAGTCTAGAGGAAACAAAGAAGGCATGAACTAGAATTTCAGCATCTGCCATGGAAAGAAAAGACCAGATCTAGCTACTCTTGCCTAGGTGAAAAGAATTGGTCTTTGTAATGTCTTTTAATGTGCTTTGATCGAAGGAAGAAACAGGATCGATATGACACCGATTCCCATTGTTTTGAAATCACACAGTGTCAAGGGATATAGTTACTTGATCAAACTGGTGTCTATGTCGCGCAGGCCAATAACCAGCATTTCAGTTTTGTCTGAGTTAAACTGAAGTTCGAGACATCCAGCTTTTCTGAAGGCAAGCAGACCTCAGTTCCCTAATTTGTGAGGCATTATATGAGCACATACAACATTATCATCAGTATAACAGTGAAAATTAATTCCATGACTCCGAATAATTTGTGAGAGGAGAAATATAAAGAGAGAAAAGCAGGGGCCAAAGACAGAACCTAGGCATATTTCACATCAGAGAGGCGATGTGGTGTTAATACAAAGGAACACCTGAGTTCTGTCAGATAAGTAGGATTTTAACAGCTGAGGGACCAGGCCAGATTCAAATCTATTTTCCAGTTGGTCCATGAGTATACAGTGGTCTCAGTATCCAAGGCTGCTAAGATCGGCAGAGGAGCAGAGAGGTGGATGACAGAGTGCTCACTGCTGTCTCACAGCTCCACTCAACACCTGCTGCTATGGTACAAAATACTTATGCTGCTGTGGTTGGCAGTGCTATATTGTGATTAATAACTTTAATTATCACTACTATCATTACTACTACTGTATTATTAATCTGCCACTCTTATATGGAACCTGGCATGATGTATGTTCTCTGCTGAACAACTTTTACTAGTATCTTAGAGAGAATGGAAGATTTGAAACAGGCGATAGTTACTCAGGGCCCAGGATCAAGGTGTGGTTTCTTAGTAAAGTTTATCACAGCTGTTTAAAGCTAGAAAGGAACAGTGCCAGTCATCAATGATAGATTCAACACTGCAGGGCCCAAGACTGGCGAGAGATCTTTGGAAGTTTACCTGGTAAAGGGTCAGAAGGCAAGTAGTGGGTTTGACTAGTACCAGCAGAGATAATGACTCGAACTACAGTGTCAAAATTCATCAGATCAGAAAGTCTCTGGACTCAATGTGATGCTCAGCTGGTTCTGCAGCAGTGCTGGAGAAAGCTGAAGCTTTACAATCAGCACTAGAGTAGTGGAGGAATAAAATGTAATGGCAGTAATGGCATTTTAAAGTGTTGATGAAACACAAACATATTTGTATGAGGTGAAAAGCACTGAGAGTGAAGATGACGCCTTCAACATGACATGTCCTGTTCATGTCAATTATCCGCCATTTGCATTTTGTCTTGTACTAAGGTCACATCTTTCTTTTCATCAAATACACAAGAGGGCACATACACAAACACACACACACACACACACAGTCGCTTGGGCTTCCTGACCCATTTCTCAGTAGGCTTCAATGTGACATGATAGCTCAGGGCAGAATTAGCTGTGCTCCACTGGAGCCACACAGTGTGTGTGTATGTTTATGGTGTGTGTGCTGTGTGCATCTGTGTGTCCAGGGCACAACGAGCCACAAAGGACAAGAGGAGGCTGTGGCAGCAGAGACACACATAGTATCATACACACAGCTCTAACACACAACTGGAGGTCAGATTCATGTTACAGATATGCTGTGTATTTTATGTCCCTCATATAACTCTGTGTGTGTGTGTGTGTGTGTGTGTGTGTGTTTGTGTGTGTGTTTGTCTGTGTGGTTTAGGGTGAGAAGGTGAAGCTGACGTGTACAGACAGTCTGCCAGCTTACCTGACTACTGTGGTCACGATGTGCTTCATGGTGAGTCTCCCTGCAGTGTTATATCACCATGTATTTCTAATACATACATGACATCTGAAGCAGTAATGTTATTTTTAATCACTCTGAGATAATCCCATACTCAGGCAACACAGCAGCCAGGGAGAGCTTGGTTCTAGTTCAGATGTTTTCTTTGAATGACCGAGTGAAAACAATTTTAAACTTTTAAAATGTTAAGATTTTGACTTTCAAATGAGGTAATTAAACATGATATGAATGAAAACAGACATGAAATGTTTATCATGCTGGCAACAATTACCTATGTATTTCACGTGGGTTTTTTTCCTTTGGTTATTAGAGCTGGGTTCTATTAGCCGTTTCTATTTTGGATTTGGTTCCTGCTTCCAAAATACCTGAAAATGCCAAGCCCCAGTGCTAACAAATCTTTTATCTCTCCTTTTTCGTGCAAATGTTTGTCACCGATTGACTGACTGAGTGATGAAGGTACAACACTGGTTGGCCGGCTAGAGTGTTGGAGTTTCCCCATAGGCCCTTTAGCAACATTTTCTTAAAAAAACAGCAAGCAACAAATCCAGTGACTTTTTGCACAAACCCTAGCTACTGTCCATAGAAAGTATCATTCAACTAACCAGGAATTATCAGGCTTAGGTTGGATAGCAGAAAGCTACTGTGTAGCAACATGCATTATCAGAACAACAGTCCTTTTTATGGCACATTTCAACATGTTCAACATATTCTTGACTTCAGCTCTCTCTACAGGACTTCAACTTTCTTATATAATGATTATAATACAGTTCTTCTTTTACTTATCCCTACTGATTGTTCAGATTTAAAGAAATCCAATAAATTTTGAGGTAAATGTTTTTGAAAATATAACTGCTGAGTAACAGTGTCTTATTCAACATGTATCACCCACACAGACTCTTATTGTCAGCCTCTCAGATTGTCAGATTTGATGTTCTCCTCCTCCTTATTTTTAGATTGCTGTGACGTTTGCCATAGTCTTCGGGGTCATCCTGTACCGGATTAGCATTAAGGCTGCCCTGCACATGAGCGACTACCCTGCAGCACGGTCCAACATCAGAGCCACTGTCAAAACCACCGCCGCCATCATCAACCTCATCATTATCATCATCTTAGATGAAATCTACGCCGCCATCGCCCGTTGGCTCACCACACTGGGTGAGGCACATTTCACCAAAGGCGTGACTGATACTCATGAGTGAGGAAACTTTCTCTGTGCTCACCTTAAATCTAGACGTAGGAAATAAAGTAAAGTAAGTTTGTTATTGCATCTTGAATTTACCAAGCCAGAGAAACCTGGGGAAATTAAATGGGAAATAGTAGAAATGCTGTCAATATTTTCATTTTGTCCCAAGAACATTGGAATTCAGAATTCAAGAATTCAGACATAGATTAATGATTAAATCAAACCACAGCATAACAGTTACACTTAATTTAACATAATATTTTTGTGTAAAAAAAAAAAACTGTCATAACGGCCTTGCACCATATTAAATCACATCTTGATGGCATCATGATGTTACATCAGCAACAATGATATAGTCATTTCTTTATGAAATAGAGATAAGTGCACTGACAGCATTAGACATAACTCATTACAAAACCCCACTTTTTAAAGTTAATCTTACAATAACAGCTTCAGAATCTGAATTTGATGGTACACTGAGTTATAATGGGGAGTATGGAGCCTCTGTCATTCCCACTCTGTGCAACAAATGTCTGTTCTTTCACCATGTAACTTGGGTTAATTTATCAACCTCTTCAATTAATTTAGTGTTTGTTGCCTGAGCAGCTGATAGGCTTTGTTTTCTGTACATGAGCTGTTAGCTGCTAGGGCTACACTACTTCCAGTGCCCTTAACCACTCTGACTCAGAGCCAAACAAAATTTAATGCACCAGTGTCCTGTAATTACCACTTGTGGCTGCAGAGGCCACTGTTGCTACAGCTCAGCAGAAGTTACACGGTGTTTATTTAAGTGCTGCATTTGGTTGAAAGCTGGATTTGAAATTTCATTTGTCCATGCTAGAGAGACTGTCTGAATCTGGTCCAAAACCCTCTGAGCAACAGCACTCCTACTTCCTGCAGCTCTGGCTGAGTGAAGTTTCAGTGTGGAATCTCCCCAGGACCAGCTGTGCCCTACATGTGTGGCACATCAACAGCTGTCATCATTACTCCCAATGGCTTTTTACATGTTGCACACTAATTGTTAATCAGTGTCAATTTTTCTCTCAATGCACAATTGATGAGCACTGCGCCCCAATGCACCTCCTTTCCAACGGGTCCAAATGACTTTCCTTTATAAATATGCTGCATTGAAATTATGATAGAAATTAGAAATTAAAATACATAAATGACTCAATTACAGTGAGATATCTAGAGAAGTTGAGACCAACAATGACATTTATTTCAGTTTACTAAGAGTAAAGTAAAGTAATATGTGGTGACTTCGTGTGTGTGTGTGAGAAAGATAATAAAGCCTCTTTTTCTTTCTCTTTCTCTTTTTTGTTTTCTCTTTTTCAGAGGTTCCAAAGACAGACAAGAGCTTTGAAGAGCGCCTCATCTTCAAAACTTTTATCTTGAAGTTTGTGAATGCCTTCACACCCATTGTCTATTTGGCCTTTTTCAGGGGCAGGTAAAAGAATAACTTCTCACTACTTGTTTTTTGTACATTAATTATGTTAAGTCATTTTAATCAAACTTCTGTCATTAGTGATACAAATACTCTCGTCTGTTGCTGCTCTCAGCTGCCATTTGGCTAACCTTTGTCCAAAACACTATTCATTTACAGTGTACATGATCATACTGTAAACTACCTGTTTGCCTCATCTGAATCACAACATGTAATGGCTGTGTTTGGTCCACAGGCTTGTTGGGCGGCCTGGAAACTACTTGTATGTTGTTGGATCATACAGAATGGAAGAGGTAATTCTATACTATACACAGTTCACCTTAAGTTTAGGTCATTAATATTTCATATTCACATAAGTACACCAATCAGCCACGAGATTAAAACCACTGACAGATGAAGTGAATAACATTGATCATCTCATTACAATCCACTGTCCTGACATTCGTCTGGATGTTACTTTGACACGTACCACACACCTAAACATCCAACATCTGTGGGACCTGCCTAATACTGACACAAGACCTTTGGCGGTGTCCTGTGGTGTCTGTTACCGGGACACTGGCAGTGGATCCTTTGGGTCCTGTGGGTTGTTGGGTGGGGCTTCCATGGATCTGACCTGTTCCAAACCAGCCCAGAGAGGCCAGGTCAACACCTTGGGCTCTTTGTCGTGTGTCTTGAGTGATTTCTGAGCAGGTTTTCGGGTGATGTGGGAGCACTGTTAGGGGAGGGCCCTGATGTTGGGGAAGAAATGATCAATGTTATTAACTTCAACTTTTAATGTTGTGGCTGATCGGGTGTATTTGCATGTATATAGAGTATGTCACCTTCTGTGTTTAGTCAATGTTGTGTCAAATACTGTGAGGCCAGCAAGTTGGATTTATTTTGAAAACTAACTAACTCTTCTAACTCTTCTGTTGTGTTGAACTGGTTCTGACATTAATAGCCACAAAACACTTGTTCCATAGTGGAATACAGAGCTATTTCCTCTGTACTCTTATATAAAGTGGCTGTCATCTCTTTCTGTTTCTGCTGTCAGCTCTTCAAACTTCCACTCTCTGACTCAGTTTGATTTCCTGTCACCTTTTGACACATGTTGACTTTCTCTCTCCCCAGTGTGCCCATGCAGGCTGCCTCATGGAGCTGTGCATCCAGCTGTGCATCACTATGCTAGGCAAGCAGCTCATCCAGAACAACCTGTTTGAGATTGGCATACCGTGAGTGCAGAGCATACTCTTTGTAACATGTTCAAACAGACACCCATGACACTAATACACAGAAGACAAGCTGAACAATAAATCACAACATTTGGGCTCAGCAAGCTACAGAGTAAATTATGCACACCCACTCAGTCGTACTTGAACTCTGAGAGAAATCTTTTAATTGCGTGTCTAGTTTTCAGACACAGTTACCTGGGAGCCAGACACACCTGGCTGAACTCTGTTAGTCTGCCATTTTCTGTCTTTCTTCATCCTCATTGTGCACTGTAATAGAAGTTTATTGTACTGTGTATTTGGTTCCTCCTCTCACAGTCCACCAAAAGCACAGTTCTAATCTGTGCCACTGCCATCTCTTACACCTAATACTAGTCCAATTGAATGTATCACCAATTTATCTACCAATAATCCATATGACATGTTTTAGTAACGTGTAAGGATCAAAGCATTTAAAGAATATATATTAATAATAATATCACCTGATCATAAATACTATTCACTTTGAAAATGATAAAACATAATAGAACAATAGAACATAACCCCAACAGAAGAAGAATTTTTCATCTGAAACATTTTGTTGTGGAAAAACTAAATTTGAATGAATGAATGACTTCAGTTAAAGGTACACTGTTGAGTTTTCTGATAAACAGTAATACTAACATTTCTCACCAAAACACATAGGGGCTCATGTAAGATTTAATTTTTGATTCACTTCATAAAATGAAATTAAACTTTTTATTTTATTTAAATTATTCTGCAGCAGTTCAGCCACATAGCAGTTTGGCCCAGTCTGCAGACCTGGTTATCTGTTTCCAGGAGGATTTATAGTTTCATGATTGATTTCTACTTAGGTATAATGAATCTAATTAATGTCATTACTCTAACTAATGCTCCCTTGCTAGCTAATAATCAACTTACTCACTGATATTTGAAGCATGTGTAGTGCACTTCATGCTTCAGAGAGAGGCTGTCAGTTGTCATGGCTCTCTGTATATACACCTATCTCATGCACATGAATGATGCAAAATGTGGGAACAAATTAAAACATGGCTTTGATATATATGTTTTTCTCTCTATGATCCCTCTGGGGCTCCATAGAGGAGAGCAGCATTTTCTGTGCATTTAGCACGTGATTAGCTATAACTAACTACAAACAAATGACTGACTCAGTTTCCACCATTCTGAGATCTGTGGGTGTGAATGTGAGTGTGAATGGTTGCCCTGCCATGGACTTGCGATCTGTCCAGGGTGTACCCCTCCAGTCCCCATGCGACCCCTGAGGATAAGTGGTATAGCTAATAGGTGGATGGATATTGCTAAAAAAAAAAAAAAAAAAAAGAGGAATTTTTGTGAATAATAATAATAATAAAATTTTGGTATCAGGTGGTATCCATCAGGCTCAAACCAGGAATTTCATACAAGTTAGTCCAGTTGATAGGAAGAGAAAGAAGTTTAGAATTAGAACACAAAATGAAAAATGTTCTTACACCACCACTGTTATTCTTAAACTCTACATGACTGTAGAGGAGAACACTGTGGTGATGGGCCTAACACTCTAAAAGGAAGTATTCAGGGAGGCTCATAACCAAATAACTACCAAATGTAGAAATACCACAGATGTGTTTGATGTGATTTAGAGGGATCCGAGAATATATGTTAAGAATTTACATTAAAATTCAGCATAGAGCAGGCTCTGGTAACAAAGCTGAATGTCTGTATGTGCAGGAAGCTGAAGAAACTGCTTCGGAGGAGGAAGTCAGAGATGGACACAAAGCAAGAGGAGGAGCTGAACAAAACCCTGCAGCGCCACGAGAAGGACCACTTTCTGGGTCCATTTGTTGGCCTGAGCCCAGAGTACATGGAGATGAGTGAGTCTCTGCTCCTCTATTCTACTTTTTCAAGAAGGTTTTACATTAGGTCCAAAGTTTGTGTTATCAGTTATCAGGGGGCACACTGAGCTGTTGGATGCAGCATGCTTGTTTTTGTGATTCAGTTGTTGAGAAAGTGCAATACTCTGTAGTTGGAATCAGATAGTGCACTAAGCAATACAACAACATTGCTAGAGTTATGGCAAAGTCTTCAGTGCTTGCAGCCTCACTGAGGTAAGTAATCACATACACAGCATCCACTCTAAGTCATCAAGGCTTTTGGTTTGAATTCATTTATGTGTGCCTGAGAATTCATTTATAAAAAACTCTGACTTGTCTTCAATGGCAGTGTGTAGTTTTATCCGTGTTGATGCTGCTCATTATTTTCAGCAATGCATTTTCCAGAATGCTGATGTTTGCTAACAGCAAAGGTCCCCATCTTCATCTCCTATATGAGAGTCAGACCTTTGCAGAGCATTATGACTTTGGCCAGTTTGAAACAATTACTGTAATGCTAAGCTTCTATGCACCAACAAACACATTTGGTTGCTCCTGTTTCTGTGCTCCTGCTTCATGTTGGACCTTTGCTTGACTTGCAAATGTCAGTTCTATCCAGCACCATTTGTTGGCTTCATGGAGTGACCTAGTGACACATTCTTCTGATAAAGAACAGCTGAAATACAAACTGATCTCACTATTCAGCTACACTGTGTCGACCTTTCATGATAATATTTAAAATTTAATTTAATTTGATAATTTAATAAAATTTAATGATTCAGTTTTGCATCACACAGAATGTGTGATGTGGAAACCTTGGCTAGATAATGCTTCATGTGCAGTAGACATTTCTCTGCATGGTTGTGTGTGTTCAATGAACATGAGATTATGTCTCCTTGTTTTACTGTTGCTGGTCAGAGCTCATGGGTTTATATTAATAAGAAGATGATCCATACATCCATTCCCAGTTGAGGGAAGAAGAGCCACGTAATAAAAACTGGCTGAGGCTTATCCATTCATTCATTCATCCATTATCCCAATGCTCCAGAGGGAGGATTAAAGCTGCTTCAAGCTTGGAGTCCTTGATCAATATTTACCATTTAAAAGAAAGGACCCTTCACTAGCTTCACTCCATTTGAGTATTGAACATTTTAGCTGTGACCAGGTGTGCATAAATGTCTGAGACTCCATGTTTTGCACTACAAGTTTCACAGTGCACTGTACATTATGCAAGAACATGTAAGGTTGGAGAGCCACAAAAATCAAGTATCAATAACAAAACCCAGCCTTTTCTGACCTATAGTACTTATAGCACTGGTCAGTCAGGTGCAACAAACCAGCAGCCCAGTCAAATTATATATCCATGCTCAGACATTTTGGGCAAACGCCTCAGAAGAGTCAGCTTACAAACTGTGTGAAAACTCAAGTGTAACAAAACACAGTTTAGCTACATAATGTAATGAAGCCCGACAATGTCGCCAGTTGGAGGATCTAGAAAAGACAACTCATTGGTGTTGAACTGCAAAAACAAGAAGTATAATATCACCTATTTGTGTATTTATGTATCAGTAACTGTGTTACGTCTTCAAAATCTAAATCAGTCATACCAATACTGTATGTGTCATGCTTTGTGTTGACATGATAGCATCGGGAAGCTAATAACACAAACAAATCCTGCATGCAAAAGAACTGGGGAGTACATAAGGGTCTTGCAGTTTTTCATATTGATCTTGATTAAAATTTCCCTTCATCCTCAGAGATGTTCATCACTTTTCCACACATTGTTTAGACCAAAAAGTTTTTTTTCACCCAAACTTGGTCAATCACAGTTTAACATTCCACCACTGAACTGTGTGTGTCCTGACAATGCATTCATCCAATAACTTCCTCTCATTTCTCCTCTTGTCTGTTTCTTTAGTCATCCAGTTTGGAATGGTGACTCTTTTTGTGGCTTCTTTCCCTCTGGCGCCACTCTTTGCTCTTCTTAACAACATTATTGAGATTCGCCTGGATGCCAAGAAGTTTGTTATGGAGCTGCGCAGGCCAATTGCAGCCAAAGCCAAAGACATTGGTATGTGTTTGCTGCCCCAACTGCAAAAAAAAGGAAAGCAGCTCAAACAAGTCTTTCAACAAATTTTATGCTCTAACCAGTCTTCGCTTACTGTGAGTGGGCTCCCACTGTTACAAATGACACTACCTCAGACAGAGCAATATTGTACTGTGAAGACCGTAACTTTGGAAGATACACACTTGATTTCTCCTCAGTCAGACTGCTGAAGCCTCATTTTAGCTTTGGCTAAAGTGTAGAAAGCCTTTTGGCAAAGAATGAGGACTGTAGCTTTTTTCCCACATCACTTAGGCTGGAGTTGTGTTTGTAAGGAATGTCATTACTTCAAGTCATTACCACAGAAGAAATTTGTTATTTGAAGCTAACACTGTGAAGGACTATCAAGTTTCAAATCCTTGGTAAGTTGGTTCTCTTTATGTACAAAAATTACCTGACATAAGGAAATCAGTCTCAGAAGCTATGATACCAGTCTGCAGGAATAGAAAAAGCAATTCACAGTTAACATTCTCCTAACCACTTACCTGTAACACCCCTACAACACAGCACACAATGAAGTCTTCCCATCTGCCATGCTGAGGGTGCTTGTGCCATCTGGTGGTGGCTGCTGTGTACTGACCCTGTATCATGTTTGCATGTTGAGACTGCCTTTTACCTTAATGAGAGATCTTTCTGTCTTTCTGCAGGTACTGGTACAACCTCTTGAGAGGCCTCAGCAAGGTAGCAGTCATTGTTAATGTAAGTTTTATACATCTTTACCGTGACTATACAGTTGCAAAACATGCCATGGCTGGTCTGAAAAATGAAAAAATAACTTTGGGCCATATGATTTAAGTTGGATCACATATGGCCAACACAATATGGTTTGGGTATCCTTAGACTTACAGATAGCTGCAAAATGAATATTTTTTTTTTATTCAGGTAGTGTCACCTTATGGATTGCTGTTGTCCTGTAAATTATGAAATGCAGCAGGAGTCATAGTATCTGATTTGATGAGGACAGTAGATGATGAGCAGTTCTATCTCCCTCAGGCCTTTGTCATCTCCTTCACCTCTGACTTCATCCCTCGGCTGGTCTACCAGTACATGTACAGCCCTGATGGCACCATGCATGGCTTCATCAATCACACTCTGTCTTACTTCAATGTCAGTGACTTCCAGCCAGGCACAGAACCCTTGCAGCCAATGCACCTGGGCTACCACGTAGAAATATGCAGGTATGGTTTTCACTGTAAACCTGGGTGCTCTTGATTTTGAAAATGTGCTGAGTCTGCTTACAGCTGATGTATTGGGACAATATTTCTTTCTGTTTCCAGATATAAGGACTACAGAGAGCCTCCCTGGTCCAGCACACCATATGAACTCTCTAAGGAGTTCTGGGCCATTCTGGCAGCCCGCCTTGCCTTCGTCATTGTCTTTCAGGTTAAGAACAACACACAGATGCTAACGTCTAAGTCTAAGTGTACAAACCCTATGCCTCTATATGCTGTCAAATGGGCATGTCACACACTTTTGGCTTTAAAAATGCATGCAGGCAAAGCAGACAAACATCCAACAGCCTCTGAGTGAAATATGATTATGATTGTTTTGGTAATTAATTAAGTGAAAATGTAACAAATCTTTAAGGTGGCCTGCGGTTGTTTTTTCTTCTCTTCTGCTTGTCTGAATTTCTTGATTTCATTAACTAACATTTCAAGCATTTCAAGTCCAGAGTAGCCTGCACAAGCACAAGCACAAGCACACTGTTTTCCAAACAATATAAAAAACAATTATTACTGTTAATACTGTGGCATAATAATTTTACCATCTGCTCTATCAGAGAACTACTGTGCATCTAAGGTCAGTTAGAGACAGTGCCACCTTTACAGAGTTTGTCCACTGGAGAGCAATGACAAGTTGCTGTTTACACTGCAAATTGTCATGCCTTAAAAATGCATCAGGAGGGGCGCCCCCATAGCCGAATGGTTGGGGCGCATACCACATGGGCCTAAGCGCCCCGCGTAGCTGGTCCCTGGCTCGACTCCCGGTCTGGCCGGATCTTTACT
>BRZM01000450.1:0-52766 GCA_033238685.1 Lates japonicus | reverse complement strand
GCTAAACGTAACGAGGGCAACTTAGCTAACAGCTATCAATGCTAACTTTCGAATAATTCTTCTCGTATCACTGAAAGGGAAATAATCATCAAAAGTCAAGTTGGAAAAGCACAGATGTAACCAATAAAATTAATGATGACTGAATTCCATTTAGCTGTTTCAGTTCCAGTGTCCTGGTGTTGTACGGCTGGCACTAGTTCTGATTTTTATTGGTAAAAACAGCTTGATAATTAGTGTCTTGTTCAGGCTTTTTGCCCTAAACAAATCATATGACTTTATCAGCTATTGTAAATTCACATTGTCATTGCACAAAGTCTAACAGAAGCCAGAAAAGTTAAGCATGTGTTTTTTTTTTTTGTTTGTTTGTTTTTCTCCTAGGTTCTCTAAATCAAAAAACTCTCCTCTTATCTTTTGATAGCTAAAACATGCAAGCAGTGCAGGCACTTGGCAAGCACACATATTTCCCATCAATTACTCCAAGAAATACTTCCATCTCTGTAAATCGGGGGCAGCTGACAAGACACAGACAGCTCTTGGCACAATGGAGTTGTTTTATGAATGACATCTGGATAACAAGAACACCTGCACTGGGTGACCCTGCTGGAGCAGAGGAGGAATGACGTTACAGAGGGATTCAAGTGGACTGAGGCAGAATTTGTCTAAGATGTGGACGATAAGGAATTTTGTTGTTTGTGTGCTTTGCCAGAATTTACAGCTGAAAGACTATCAGCGGTTAAACCCATCTGCACCTGGCAAAATGAAGTTTGTTTATCCAAGGTCATCTGGTGACGTGGTGGTTCAGTGGACCGGTGTTGACGGTCTGGCATATGACCTTTGCCATACTTGTTTTTCTCTTTCTCCCACTTTTATGGGCTATTTGTGCTGTGTAAAACATAAGAAATGAACAAGAGGCTATTCTAAAATATCCAAGTAATGAGTTTTCTAAAGCTTAGACAGTTCAGAGTTCACATTTTCAGCCCAGAGCTACTGAACATCTGTAAATTCTGACCAACAGCTGTTTCTGTTTTTCCAAAGGCACACTGCAGAAGAAAAAAAGACTTTAGGAAATCCGATTTTCAAGAAGTTCCAGTGGTAGAGTCGCACAAACACACAAAAGGCAAAATCTATACTTCACGAGAGAAATATTTGCTACAAATGTCAACCAACCTTCAACAGTTGCTTTTCAGTCTGCAGTAAACCTAGCAGATTCAGAGTTTCCTTTCATCAAATCTCTAATGATCTAAATAATACTTAGATTTTGAAAAAGTATGGACCTCATGGCATGAGTTTTTACAATTAATGTTCCTTGTAAACAGTTCCTGCCAAAGGGCTAAGCACGCCTTTAGAATTTTAAACTGCATGAAAATCTGATTTGCCTGACTTCTCCATTCTGCTCTTGGGAACAGTTCACATTCATATGCTGTAAAATAATCATTTCAGTGAATTGAGAGTGACATTTTACCCCTGTGACCTGTGAAAGATGAACTGAATGGAGCCAATGTCATATCAACTGAGCACCACTTGAGGCCAATATCCAGCTACGATCAGGGGAGGCCTGCAAGATGATGATGGGACACACTGTGACAGTAAAAGTTTCCAGTGAAACCAAAGACTGTCTGAGCTGGTGTGACATGTCTTCCAGGTGGGGTGACCTTTACTTCCTGCTCCAACTGCAAGGAAAAACACTGCTGACATGTATAATTAGCCACCACCAGTAAATCATCTTGATTCTTGGGCGCGCACACACACACACACAGTCTCGTGTGTTAAAATTAGCGTGGCTAAAAGTACGTCTCATGTCAGTAACTGAACATCATGGTCAGCGAGGCTTCCTCTCCCTGTGGCTGGTTTTAACCTTTCAAAAGCAGCCACACCTTAAAATACTGAACATGGTAGATTATGTTTTTATCTAAATAAGATGTGGTAAGGTAATCAGGTTGAATTCAAATTTAACTTGATCAAAGTCTAAAACTACTTATTACCCACTGACAGAGAATTATTTTGCAAACTTCATGATAATGTTCTATTTAGGCATGTTGGACATAGAACTACTCTGGAATAACTGGACCGAAATGTTTATATGTCAATGAATATGTTCCATAAATCTTTAACTCTTAGTTTATATGATAGACAGAAGAAGTGGTATCCTACAACGTGAATAACTAGCACATAAGGTGATATTTTCACACGAACTGTTATTACTTTTTGATCAATTGTGTAGCACCAAAATGTATTTTTACAGTTTAATTCCAAACATTTTCCAAGCCAGATACTTAATATGATTACAATAAAAAATAACCATTCCACTTCCACTAGAATGAGGGTAAAAATAAAAACAACTCTTAATATTTCACTTATGTCAAAGAAAATAAAAGTCTCTGCTCTGAATAAAAATATTCCTTAATCTTCTCAGGTCAAGGTCTCCAAATCACATCGACAAAATTGTTTTTTCTCCTAGGAAACCAAGGGGGTGCCAGTGACTAGACAGAGCGTTGGAATCATTTATTTGACCAAAGTCGTCCGATTGCAATATATAAATCCAGTGACAGACTATCAACTTATTCCATCTTTATCACTGTGCCCTTGAGCAAGGCAGTGACCCCCAGCATATCCCAGAAGTTCTGCTCCTGGCTAACCCTGGACATACATCCCCTGCACCTTTAACCCACTGATGAAATACATGTATGGTCAATAGGGAGAAAGCATTCCTGATTACACTGAGTGCATAGACAAATACACAAGGAAAAGATGCTTTGGGGGGCTGATCTTCTATACAAGTGGTCCTCAACCTTTTTTAGCCCCTGAACCCCAAGAAAAGTGAATGATTTTCCCTTTGTAGCCTTATATTACCTGAATTATATGCTATTTCACAAGGAGCAAAAAGTGTTCGTCAGAAAGGTTAAAAACACATTAAATTGATATACAGTATTTAGCATAGTGAAAATCAACCTGTTTCCCCAAAACTACCCGCTGGAGCCTGGGCTGAAGACCACCTTTTTCTAGACAAATGGTTTCATCAGATTGAAGACTGGTGGAAAAAAAAAAAACACAAACAAGCCTGCCCTCTGGTGGCTAAACAGGAGGACAGTGCATGCTGCTGCTACCAACAGTAAAATAGTAAATAAGGCATTAATTTATACATCACACACTTCATAACTGCAAATAGCACTTGACAGTTCACCACTAACAACTGAAGGGTTTTACAGATTTCTCTGTGTTCACTATTTTACACCAAAATGGGACAATAGTTGTATTGTCCAAATCGTGTCAAGCGGAGGAAATAAAAATTCCTTTCTGCTTTTTTGATTGAATAAAGCCAGACAGTATGCCTTACTGAAAAAGAGAGAAAGAAAGAAAATGATGATGGACACTGAGGGTTTGCGGGCTCAGTAGATAAAGAGGACTCGGGTGCGGGGCAGGGTGGAGAAAGTGTCAGCCATCTTGCGAATTCTGGCGTAGTTGATGAATCCTCGCAAGAAGAGCAAAAAGCCTGAAGAGGAAAAAATGGGACCATGAGACTGACAGTAGTGACTAGGTAACAAACACACACTGGCACTCTGACTGGGTTTTTAGATTGAAAATATAAACCCAGATAAAAGGAATATAAGAAAAAGCAAAATGCATAACTGGTCATACCAACTGAAGTCCAAGAATAATACATACAGGAGTTTTGAACTGCTCACACCCAAATACAGAGTAAACAGAGTCACATCTGGCTGATATGAACTGAACTCAGTGAACTGGTTTGGCAACATGCGAATGAATGAGTAATAACCAGGACACACAACAGAACACACAACACAAAAATAGTCTGAGGTTAAGAAAGATTGTCAGGGGCATGAAGCTCACCCACTTGAATCAACATTACAAAAGATCAACTACATTATAAAATATCTGTCTAAATTTATACAAGACTGTGGACATTGAGGACAAAAATGAAGTTGAAATGAATAAAACAAATAAAACCAACAGCACTGTTAAACCTCCATTAACCGATTTCTCTGCCACTTGGAGGGAATTCAATTAACTTTAAACACAACGCTGACCTGTTGCAACATTATAAATTTCATGAGGTAGACGTGTAAGCAAACAGTTCTCTAATTACATGTCCACCAGATACAGAGCAACGTTAGCATTTATGTTTCTGTCCACCTAACAAATCCCTTTTAGCTCTGTTTGGTTTTCACTACCTCCTGCAGGATATATCTGGCTCCTTACAAAAAACCTTACAAAATGCTCCACTATGTTCAAAAGCTAGTCGCTAGCTTCTGAAACTGAAACTGTATATATACACAACATATGATGCCTCAACACGGTTACAATGGAGTTCCAGAGACTCTCACAAGCAAAACAGAACCATTTGATTCCCTGTTTAATTCATTTAAACGCAGAGGTTGGCTACTTACCCAACACCAGGAACACCCACCACAGCCAGTACTGTCCATCAAAGTAACCAGGGAAGTATGTGGAGAACTAGAAACCCAACAGAACGACAGAAATGAATGGTTAGAATAAGTATGGCCTGCGCTGGTTTCACTCAAATGAGTCCTGCATTTTAAAAGTGAATGAAGAGAGCGGCGGAGTTCTCAAGAAATCTTTGAGGATACAGCACAGTGCCAACAAGCCAACCACTACAGACACAACATTAAAATACCAGACTGGTGTTTGGGGCTTTTGAGCTGTTTGTGTGTACATAAAACCACATTTTATGTGTTTGTATGTGTGGTGTGTAATGTCTGTGTGTGTGTGGGGGGGGGGCTCATACCCGCACTATGAGGATCCATTTGATGAGGGAGAGGCCAAAGCCTGAGATGGCTCCATAGCGGCCGGCTGCAGAGGTGGTCAGACAGAAAGACAGGAAGAAACCAATCCAATTGAAGAGGAATGCCACTGGAAGGAAAAGAGAGGGTGTTAGACATGTCATCATTAAAAAAAATTTGCGGCTCAAATAGGGAGACATTTCTGCACAAATGTTGGAAGAGAAGAGCTGGAGATAAAAACAACGTGTGAAATGAGAGAGAGAGAAAACAGAGGAGATTGGGTGACTAACTGAAGAAAGTGAGCATGAAGATGCCGTCGTTTCCTATCCTCAGCTGATCAGCATCCTCAAAGTCATCTCTGGTCACAAAGTCTTCATCCTGTGATGGAGTAAGCAAGAGAAGGGAAAAACAAAAACAGAAAAGTGAGCTATTTAAGCACTCAAACAGTCTTTCCACAGCCAAGCAAAGGATTAGCAGAGCTTTCCAGGGCTTTACCTTTAATTAATTTGAAAGTATCTAGCCTGTGAATATTCTCATTCATCCAGGTCATAGTTATCTCAAGGAAATTTAAGTCGAAAAGCAACTGGACTTAATGTTGTCTAGGAAGACGTTTCACCTCTTATCCAAGAGGCTTCATCAGTTCGTGTTCGCATCTGACCAGGCTAGGACTGGTCCAACAAATTTGAAAGTATCTACAATCTTTATCTTTATCTATTTGATAAAGTTTGTCTTATTTTAACCAATTTACAATGATGTATATAAAATTGTGCCACTATAACACAGTGATCGAGGTCAAGGTGAATGTGGTTAAGCATGGGCAAGCACCTGCTAGGGGAAACCAAGCTCTGCTGGCAACAGACAGTAAATACAACACAAACAACCACAGAAACATCACAACACAGCAAGTGATAATGACTATCACTGTCACTTTACCCAAAGGTCTGGAGTCAGTCAAATACAATCTCTTCTTGATCTTGTATATCTATCAACTAAGCACTAGCTAGCACTATATATATATATACACAAACACACAAGAAAGGTGGGCTACTGAATACATAAACACTCTAGGTACATCTGTGTCTTCACACACCAAACCAAATACACTTCCTCTCATCATACACTCTCCTCCCATCCCTCCCAGTTACCTCCAGTGAACTGCGAATTACATCGTCAAAAGTCTCCAGGCGTTCCCTGTGCTGAGGCTGCTGCTGAGCGCAAGGCAGTGAGTGGCAGAGAAACACAACACCAGCAATCAAACAGGGTGGCCCCACATGCAGTAAGATGCAATGCATCACAGTGACCACTAGAGGTCAGAGATTAGCTGTCATTTTCCAGCAAGATAAGATGGTTTTGTTTCACGATTCAACTCTAACAGAAACTGCAGTTTTCAGGACAAGTCTGCTGCAAAGCATGTATGACTCTCTGCTGCTTCTAACAGAGAGATGGCTTTTGTGCATGAGCTGTATCTGGCAAGCCTGCACATGGGAGGTTAGGAGTTACTGGCATGCTGTACAGGATGAGGTGTGCTCTGCCTTTTGTAAATAAAAGGTCAACTACACAATTACTGGAGAGGAAACAGTTCCCAAACAGAGATTTTAATAACACAAAATTAAGTGTGTCATTAAAGCTTTGGCAACTGTTAATGTGTCTAATTTCAAATACAATATATCAATAAACATTACCTAATGCAATTTTTAAAAGAAGATATCAGTAAAGATGGCTCTTTAGTAATATTTGCTCGATGGGAAACTAAAACATGAACAGCTGATAGAGAGATAAATGCTAAGGTATTTCATAACCATTTTCAGAGTGCCTATCTAACACTGCTACTAACTAGCAGTCTCACTAGCTAGCCAAACAAAACATATTAGTGTGCCACTGGAAATATTAGCTTATGTGGCTAACGTTAGCTACATCTCTGGTTCAATATCTGTCCAAAACATGTAATCAGTACAGATTTTACCACATAGAACTCAATTTAATACCCCTTTCATGTTTATACCAGTTAAAGCATGATGTACAACTATAAGGGACAATGAGGCCTACAGTTATTTATTGACTGAGTTCACTGAGTTCAGTGATTTTACCTACAGATACCCTATTTTATTCTGAAGCTCCCTCCAACCCAGGTGCATTGTGCACACAGGGTAGTTTAGTGGTGCTGGGAAACTGAAGTATTAAACAAAACACCTGGCACTGTGACATAGACTGTGCTTATTATGTGCAAAAAGACAGTAAAACATTACTGAATCGCCTTTAATATGAGTGATGACAGAGGTTTTTCTCAACCTCTGAGAATCTGCAGGTGTTCAAACCATCAGTTCATGCAGGAAAGACAAAGAGTCACAATCAGATAAGTGAAGTACACACCAAAGACACAACGACAGAACTTTCTGTGGTGGCGTGCTTAGCACTTCCTGCCTTGCAGAGAACACAAGCTACAGTGAGTGTGTATATACACAGTGAATGTTATCACAGACATATAGGAAAAAAAGTGAGACACTCACTCTTCCGGTTACCAGGGGAACAGTACTCTCAGCTTTGCTTCTTTCTGCTTCATCATAGGATGGTAGCGTAGTTGCTACGTTGTATGATGGAGGCTTGGGGAAAACACCTTCGTCTTTGTAGTCAAAGTAGGCTGAAGAAGAAACAGCTTGGTAACAAACACAAAGACAGCAGTCTTTCCAATACAAACTCTATTTCAAATTGGCAGATAGCTGTTTAGTAACTACATTACATATTTACACTCAGTGGCCAGTTAATCAGGTCCAATTCAACTGTTCTGCCATAAAGTTTACTTTTATGATATCTACAGTGTTAATGTTTTTTGGCACAGATGTGTTGATTCAATTTTATGTTTTAGAATTTCGGCCATAGTTAGTGTAGGTAGTGATGTTCTGCCCCGCTTATGTCCTGTTCATCTATACATATATACATACACAGAGTATATATTCACCTTTCAGCCACAACCTTAGAACTGGCAACTGATTTTAGTGTTGTGTTATTTTCAATGATAAAACTAAAGCCAGTGTTTAATGTGATCTCATGTGTTCACATAAAGTCAGCCTGTGAAGTGTTTAGTCACTGCAAGCTACTCTGGAGGTGGAAACAGGCTTGACAAATGGAGAATTATTAGCCAGAATTTCCTACTAATCACCACTGACAACAAAACAAACTCATAGAGTTTGTTAGATTACACCAACAGTGCCATTTATGCAAACTCTATTGTGTTTGATATAGTTCACAGACCAAATGTTTGACAGCCCCAACAGTGTTAATATAACTTAGAACTAGCAATTATTTTCGTTATCAATTAATCTGCTGATTGTCTTCTCTCTGATCATTTTGTCTATATAATGAAAATACATATTGAGAAGCTGGAACCAGAAAAAGTTTGCTTTCTAGGCTTCAAACATGACTAAAATAATTATGTGGTTATCAGAACAGAATAATCATTAACTTTCTGTTGATTGACTAACCAATAAATTGACAAAATTAAATTGATAAAATTAAATTGGAACTGATTAATTAGGAATTAGAGTAATCAATATTTATCTGTTTGAAGCTGTAGAGCAGTCATGTTTCCTCAGGTTGTCTCCATGCAGCCAGACACAAATATGATTCCCCAGTGTGCCACCATTACATATGACCTCAACACCAGTGAAACATCTGGATGAGTCATGGTCTTACCAGCATTGTCCGCTGCGATGCTGCTGTACGGTGGTGGAGCATCAGCTGCTACCTGTGGACTCTCTTCTGGGTCCTCCTCATTGGGCAACTGCGGGAGGTAAGAAAACCACTTCCCCATTTATTTAAGATTACTAGCGTATGTGTCAGCACTAGCTGCCTCTCATTTTAAGATAATTTTAGATCCTCAAGAACTTTCACACTGCCTGTCTAGAGTTAAATGACACTGCAAAACCCTAAATGAAGTTGCACATGAAGCATCAGTTGACCAGAGAAGGGGAATGGAAACTGTTCACACATCAAAAAAAGGTTCTCAAGCACACATGAACAAGAAGAAGAAGAAAATTAAAAGGAAGACACAACATGTTTCTCACTCTATGGCTCATTAATAGCAGGAAACACACCTACTGTCTGTTTCCTGGGAAGGCCACTGAGGTGGTACTGAATACCAAGTAATAGTCTGCACCAGTGGGCTTAAAGAGGTGTAAATTACAAGCTAATTAACAACACCTTCATTTTCCTTTGGTAAGGTTAATACATTTATTTTTACAGGTCCTATAGTTTCCTACAAAGGAACTAATATCCAGCTGTAAACTCATATGATTACATTACAGGGAAATGGAGACAACAGTGACTGACAACTAGTACACTTTCAAGTAATTAACCTTAATTACTTGCTACTGTAACCTTATGAGTCTTGTTCTTAGTCAAATCACCTGAATACACAAAGATATTTAATCTGACTGTAGGCATGTTTCAATGTGCTGTACATGGAGGATTAATAATGTCCTCCATCCCAATTATAAAAGAACAATTAATTTAATATTTGGTTGGGTTAAAATAAAGGAAGTTCAAAATAAAAACTGTGCATGACCCAACCCCAGGAACTTGTTCCTCTTCAAGAAGCACTAAATAAAGTAGTACTTTTCAGAAAACTTTCCAGGAAATAATCAAGAAGATTCATTCCCTTGGATAAAGCACTAACTACCCATTTGTACACTCCTCTCCTGAAGCCGTTTAGGCACTCACCTCTTAGTCAAGTTTGATAGTGTGTTTATGTGTTGCCAAACAGGTTTTTAGAGAGCCACATCTCTAGTCAGCCACAGAACATAACTGGCTTTCTACCAGAGCTGTCTCTAATGTGTCTGCACATAAATTATTACTGCAATCAACCACATGAGTAGACTTATAATAAAGACTGTCTGCCCTAGTAAGCAGGTCAGCTGGCAGATTTGGCAGTTAAGCTAGATGACCAACAAACACACCCACTGCTGCTGGTCATGTGCTCTCCAGACATTAACATTTACCAGCAGTGGAAAGTACCACATTTATTCAATTGCTGTACAGTTTTGAGCTACTTGTACCTTACTTGAGTGTTTCCATTTCATGCTACCTTATACTACTCTTCTACTAAATGAGGGAAATATTGGACTTTTTACTCCACATTTACTGACAGCTGTGAAGTTTTTTCACATAAAAAATATAATCACTCTCTAAATTAGGATGCATTTGTTCTCTGCAAAAATCTCTTCTTATAAAGTCATTTTTATCTGTAATTACGTCACTCAAATGATTAAAAAATCCAACAGTGAAAATCAAACTGTTTCAAGTATTTTCTAAAATCAGGATTCATGTCTCTAATTTCTACTTGTTCAGTGACATGCTTCACACTTCTTGTTACAAGATACAGACTGATTCATTAAAAACAGACTGATGAAATACACTTAGATTTGATCACTTGTTTTAGGAACCTGGTTTTGGGGTCCCAGTTATAGCCAGAATTGTCTCTATAAACCTGGGGCTTGTGCACTGTTAAAGATGGGACTGGCCAACAGAACATAAAGTAGTTATAACAACAACCAGCCACAACAGTAAAACAGTAAAACACCACTTACACATTAACGTACCCGTAACATCAATCCAGTGATATAACACATTGAAAGAGAGCATTCTTCAGTACTTTTACTTTCAATACTGATGAAAGTCACTCTTGACTAAATGGTTTTTACTTGTAACAGAGTATTTTCACACATACTTGTTATTACTTTTATTTAACTAGTGGACACGGACATGATTATACACAAAGGGTTTTTAAAAGCGTTTGCTGGCACAATTCATCACTAGCTAAACACTCACAATCAGAAAACGCCCGAACAGACACTCAAGTTCATATTCACATTCACCTCATCATTTAGTATGTGAACAACTGAAAAGCTAGCCAGCACGGGGTCGTTAGTGTCAGTGTAGCTAGCATGCTAACACCTGCAGATGAAAATAACGAGGTTCACGGCAACAACACTGACCTAACTGACATCAATATTGACACCCAGCTTCCGTGAAAAGGAAACCGTCGTGTTTAGCAGGGTGCCACCAACCCAAAGCGACACACCTGTACGGCTTCCTTAATCAGCTTTATTAACGCGTGATGTTAAATCTTTAACGTGTTGGCTCGCTACCGCTTTGTCGTACCTGCTGATATCTGGCGCTCGGTTCGGCCATTCCGGTTTGAACGGCTCCTAATCAACGACAGGAGAAACACGCCGCCGACAAAACCCAGCAAACACGAAATTATATAACAGTACAAACTGTAAACTCAGTCCTCGCCACAATGAACAGCTGCTTCTCCCTCGACTGCTCACACTACTGTCAAGTTACAGTAAGTAGTCAGCATAAAACACTAGGCTTCCTGTTTGCTTTTTCAAATATTATCCATACTGAGGAGCAGTGCTGCATAACAGTCGAAACATCACCACCTGTATTACCTTATTGGAAAAATACTACCATTAAAAACGCTAAAATAAAAAAAGGAGAGAGAGAAAAAACTGACTGTTCTGTTGAGGTAGGCTAGATTTAGCTGAACCCAGTTTACCAACTTTATCCTGTTTCACAGAATTAAAAAAAAAAAATAACTTTGATGCTAGCACACCTTATTAATTGAGGACGTTTCTACCACACCAATTTGACGGTGGCTACTGAAAAAGATGACCATGTAACACTTTGTGCCTCAAACACTAATCTAATAGACATGGTGTGCTGAAAACAAATTTTTAAGTTGAAATGATAGATACAAACACTATCATTATAAGACCAGATACAACGTTATTAACACTTTACTGGGGTTTTTCCAATAAAGTAATGCCCAGGCTCCATTGTTATAATTTTGTTGTATTTTCGTTGTCATGAGGAACCGCACATCTCTTATGCTTTTATTTTGAAAACAATACCTACTACTTTCCGCTTTATTTTCGTTAGCGTGACGCAGCCCTTGCTTTCCGAGCGATTGACGTCATTGGCCACAACAAACCCTCCACTGCCCCCCTTTGAAATTAAATGAAACAATCATGATCATAATGTTAATGTTAAATGTTAAGACACAGCATCAGCCAGGAAAATTAAAATAAGACAAAGTAAAAGTGAGCTGTAACCCGAAGATAATGTAAAGTATTTTTGTCTCATTTACTTTATCTCCTAGGACAATTAAAATAAATAAATTAAATAAAATAGTTCTGCTGTTCAGCTCTCTGACTTGAAGATGCCTGTGAACTGGACACAGGCCACTGGACAACTCTGTCACCAGGAATCACAGGTGAAATGTTTGTATCTGGGTGAAAGTCAATTCATTATCCCATACTAACAACCAGGTCACACCATCTACACAGCTGATTAGGTACTTTGAAGTCTCATAAATGAGTAGACGAGCAGATTATTGGAACCAAATAATTAGAATGATAACTTAACTATGTTATGAAGCTGCCACTCATACTTGCTACTACTCTTATCAAATACAATGTATAGATTCATACTATATCAATTTGCAGACACAGACTAGGTGGGGAAATAACTGCACAAACATTAGAGAAAGGTATATTTTATTGTTTGTACCCGGGAGACTCCATCTGAAGTGACACTGACTGACATCAGTACCCATCATCAGACTCATCATACTCATCAGAGTGGGCAACAAAAACAGAGACAAATGCAAGTGGGTCTTGTAAGGTTTTATTGTATCTTTATCTAAAATAAAAAGGCAACAACAATACCTATGACACTTTGGATGCAAGCTTAAGTGTTGAAGAGGTTTTATATCTCAATTTGATACCTAGTCAGGTTACTCAGGGTTCTGGTACCTGAGGAGCACAGGGTAAGTGGTGCCTATGTGCTTTTGGTTGTAGTGGTGGCAAACAATCTCCACATCGTAGAAACTGAACTGGACTTTGACGCGCTCATTGGGCGAGGTGAGGAAACAGAGAGTGTAGAGGGCGAACTCGAACTCGGGACTGACACCAATGAAGATGCTGCCCTTGGGCTTTATACCGTTCTTCCAGCTGAACTGTAGTGCCAGGATGTGTTTGTTCTCGTCTGGCTGCAGGGAGAGAAAAAGAAAAACCAAACAAATGGCAAGCGATGAAAGAGAGGAGGAGGACGAGGAGAGGGTGGTGACAGATGGAGAGACGAGCAGGACTGTTTGACAAAAGCAGCTGTGGGCTTGGTCTCATCGGCATGAAGAGAGGAGACAGGGAGGAAAATGTGAGGCTGAAACAGGCTTGTGCAGTTTACAGCATCAGCATGTTATCATCAGTTGTTATAAAGAAAATGTGAAACTAGTATGAACAGGTGCTGAGAATGACACTACAAATTAGACTTAGAGAAATGAGGAAAAATAGAAAACTACTTAAATGCACTACCTGAGCACGGAAATACTGTATGGAAGCCCATTTTTGCCAAGAAAAAAAAAGATTTAAAATGTTGAATGTCAGAATTTTGACTTAAGTCAAGCTTTTGACTATGGATCTCATAATTTTCAATAATTTTGAGTTAGTATCCCATAGTAATTCATTAGTAAACTTTTGACTTACCATTTCATGATTTTTACTTTTTGTCTCACAATTTTGACTTAATGGGTCAAAATCTTTGACTTATCTCATAGTTTTGACTTAGCATCTCATATTTATTACTTAATCCCACAGTTTTTTATGACTTTTATGACTTTTTCATAAGTCTACTCAGTTAATGGGCATCCATGAAGACTTAACTGGAAGAGATACACAACTTTTGGTAACACTGCCCTGCTGGTGAGCTCAGCCATCCAATGATTTGAACATAATCGAGTTCCTTAGATCCAGTGTTCTATGAAAATATGGTGACATGGAGTATGCAGCATAATACTTGGAAACTACATGGGGGATATGTGATACTTATGAAAAACAGGATATGAAAATGATGCAAAAACAGAAGACCTTTTTCAGTGTTGAAACAAAAAAAAATGTGTGGAAACTCACCTCAAAGAGTGAACAACAAACCTGGCTATACGTAATAAAGACTTCACATAAAAATTTATGTGCAGATAATTCAACTAAGTTTGTAGTTTACTAAAGACTAAGACATCTATAACTCCTGCCCCTCATCGTAAGCATGGGGAATACACAGATGACCTGGCATATATCCTACAACTCAAAGATTTAACTGACCCACAGGCCCAAAAGGAGGTGAGAGAGCGTAACATGACTGTAGCAGGATGTGAGTTTTCTCATCAGTGCGCAAGAAGGATGATGAGAGCAAGATAAGAGTGCAAGACAACGTGGGTGAATAGAAAAAGTGAGAGAAAAAGGAAGAGTCAACTATGGATGCTTGTGTTAGTGGAAAATTAAAAATTTGGCTGTTGAAAGGAACACTGGAAGATCAAAGAAGAGACAGAAAACAGTCAACAGTCTTTCTCACACACATTTTATATATATTTGTATAATATAGCCAGAAACACACAATAACAGTATACCTTGGGTGAATTTGCATTGACGCTGTAGCCTTTGTAATCGATGTGTCCCAGCTTCTCTTGTAGGTAGAGCTGGATCCAGTTGTGAAAGCCGATGACAGTCCGCCCTCCTCTCGTTTCCCCAACAAACACGTGTTCAAACCCTGAGGAGTCTGGCCTGGTGGGGGGCAGAGAGGAGAACATCAGGCCACTTACACATTTGCTGATATGTTGTGCTAATACACTGTAGGGTTTCCATGACATATTGTCAGTAATTTGTCCTGTGGGACTTGTTAATACATGCAGAAACAGATTTTTAAAAAGTGTCATTTCACCAGCTCACAGTCACGCCCCGATAAGGTGTTAATTGGCTGTCTCCATACTGAACGTGCTACAAATAAACATCCTCACTGACAAAATGTTCCACTCAGAGCAATGGTCACTGGCACGTGTTACACAGAGCCACTTTCTCACAGTCAGTTACTATAAGAGCGCCAGATTCCACCAGTGAAGTTACTGTACATTTAGGCACTGTGCCAGAATCCACCCACCTGCTGGACCCTCTCCTCGCATAAAGCTCAAACCAGATCCTGTACAGCTGCTCCTTGAACTGGGTCTCATCCTCGGGAGAGAGGTGCTTCTCTACCAGGTATTTATGGGCTATCTGCAAACAAACAAGGGCAAAACTGGTTTCGGATCTTGTTCTGTGGTTGTTTTCGTTCACTGATGCCACTACCAGATGTTTATGAGACAGTATGTCAGGCTTATGCCTAAAGGATAATACGAAAAACCATTAAGAAACCCTATCTAATAGAGTCATGAATAATAAAAGTAATAATTTAGTCTTTGTGAGAGTCAGTTTAAGTGTATTATATGACTATTTAACAACTGAGGAACTTCTGATTAGTTCTCATTAATTCTTTAGTAGAAATGGACCTTTATGAGGCACAGGAAGATGAGAGAAGTTTATTTCCAGAAGTCTCCACAGGTACCTTCATAGTCGGAGTCTGAATGATAGAGTCCAGGAACTTGTGGTTCTCTGCCACCTCCTCGGGGGTTACAATTTCTGGCTCACCGGTGTCACTCTCGTAGTTATCCAACAGGGAGATAAAGGCTGCAGAAACAAACACAGACAATTATGAATACAACTGAGCAAAGCTTAATATAGAGTATAGACAGAAAAAGTCTCAAAACTGAGATTGTGTGTCTACTCGGATACATTTGGTGTGAAGAAATTCTCCATGACTCTCTCTTCCTGATTGGTCTTCAGTGATAGTCTGATAACCTCTTTATGTCTCTAGAATTAGAGAGCCTGTTTTACTTTTTTTGTCAGCATGTTGTTAGTTTTTCTATTAATGTGACTGTTGATTTTGGCACACACCTGACACTTTATTTTGAAAAGCCTGGATTCAAGAGTACAATGATTGTTGCAGTTCATGAAAAAAAGGCACCTGCTGTTTAACCAGGTCAGTGGACAGTGACGCAAGTTGCTAGAGACTGTGGACAAACTAAGTACAAAAATAGCACAGAGGGAGGAATTCTCCTTTTTTTTCAGTGGGACATCAGCCTCAGACTGACCTCTTAATACCAACTGTTACATAACTCAGTTCCCTATGGAGCTCTGTATGAAGGCGCTGCTTTCTCTAACAAGCTGCACAACATGAATCTGTGACAAGAATCATCAGAGGAACGTGTGCCTCAGCAGATATCATGCAGGGGAAGACTTGAATGAAATGCATGTAGTTGTAGTTGGAGCATCTTTCTGCATCCAGCGCAGTGAACTCTGCCTGCCCTGTGGTTACGCAGTGTGCCAATGTTCGTCATAAGGAGATTATGAGTTGGTGAAAAAGCTTTACTCTGAAGGGAGGAGATGGGGGGGGGGGGGGGGGGGGGTTGCATCAAACTGGCAAATGGGGCAGTGGAATGTGTGAAGAGATCGTGTCAATTCAAAATTTTTTGGCAGTGCAGTTGCATAAGAGGCAGCCACAGACGAGTGCCACATTCAGAAATAAACAGTTGAGCAAAACAGAGGTTGCTTCATCCCAAACACGGAAGAAAGATAGCTCACTCTGGGCTAAAACACAGTCAAATGATTGTGTTAGAAAAACAACTCTAAACATTGCTCTACCTTCACACACTTACCTAAAAACGTCTCCTTTTTTGAAAATGTTCTCATCGACAAATGTAAAAAGAGGATATCCAGCGCCATCATTGTTGTCGTTGATGGCCATGCTGTCTCCAGCTTTGCCCTACAGCAGGGAGAGGAACACGCAAACTTTCAAATCAGATTTGTGCAAATAGGTTATGTAGGCTCACTGCTCTCTGTTTTTCAATAAACATCATAAATCACTGTTCAACAGATGATCTTCTTGTGTGCCTCCAGTGACATTATGCACTCAGTCAGAGCTAATTTCGCAAAACGTATGTGTTGCCACTGACTACAACTAAACCAATTAAAATATAAAAATGGAGCAAAATATATACTCTCCAGAAACCATAAAATGGTTCATCTGCCATCTAATTGGAGATGGCAGATTTCCTGTAATCTCCATTGTTTCCTGTCACTTATATATTAATATCTTTAAATGAGTGTTGTGGCTGTTTATTGAAGTTGGATGTGATAAGATGGCACACAAAACCAAGATAAGGCCTTAAAAGTAAAGATCACCAACTATACATCAACTGCAGATGTGTTTAAGGACCACATGGGATGTTAAAGGTCAAACATGTAGGCAGCAACTGCAAATAATAATATGTCTTAAGTCATGTGTGTGTTTGGTGCACCTGCAGAGAGATCCTGTAATCTTTTCCAGGCTTGAGTCTGTTTATATCATTGTCCCATAGCTCCTGCACCATGGCCGACAGCTCTCTGTCACTCTCAATCATGATATGACTGCTCGCTCTTGTTCTTGGCCCCGCAGTGGATGAGCTGTGGATTGTTTGGTCTCACAGTAACACTTGTCTAACAGGAGAGAGAGGAAAAAGTTAAAAGAAGTGTCTGCTAGGTTTTCACTTTACCTTGGCTAAAAATCTGGAGGTTTCTCAATGAAAATTTGAAACATATTCGCACTCATTGTAAGTTGTAACATTTTACAAAGTTAATACTACAAGACAAATAGTAGCTTACTTAGTTCATAGTTTCACTGCCCACTTTATTCTCTTTTGAGATTATATTAGGTTATATTGACACCCTGTGGACAAAATGTTGTAAATGTAATTAACTGAATCTGTATTGTTGTTATATTGTACTGAATGAAGTAAGGAAACCTGTGTATTCTGACTGATACATAGAGATTATAAAAATTATTTTTATTTTATTATAAACTCCACAGTCACGTCTATCAAGAGATCTCAAAGATCACACACTTGTTCCCTGACACGAATATAATAGCAAACACAAAACAATGATTCACAAGGCTATCATGAAGTTAACGTGGGCCTACGACAGTCCGAAATACTGTAAAAACACAACATGCTCCACATCCAGGCAGAGTTTATCCATCCAACTCGACACTCGTGTACCAGCACACCACCGCCACCACTGCATTCCAAACACACACACACACACACACACACACACACACAAAAACAGGACTGACAACAGACCACACATCCATGAGAGTGAGATCTGGGAACTTCATCATCGCCATCCAAGCCACTCGGGGCCCCCCCCCCCCCATCATGGAAACACATCAAAATCCACTGACCTTTTCACTTGGTAAAAAGTCTAGCCTCGTCCCGTTTCTATGGCTCAGTGAGGTGGGAATGGTGGTGGTTAAAAAGGGTCAGTGAAGTTCCTCAGCGCTGGTCAGGTGCTGCTGGCGCCGCTCTCCTGCGTTTGTGAGAGCAGGTGTCTTTAGGGGCATAGTAACAGTTGAGCCGGTCCTGTCAGTCAGTGTGTATTGGAGAAAGACAGGCAGGGGCTGGCGGGGGAGAACAGAGAGCACGAGGCAGGGGATGGGACAGGACAGGAGAGAGGGGCCATTTTAAAGGGTTATCCCCTGTCAGCAACTCTAGCCAAAGGGATTACACTATGCTGTCGTCTCTTTTCAATCTCAGGCTAAAACGTGGGCTCTTTGTTTCTTTAGTATTTCATTGTTTCTCTCTCTGTCACAGCATAACCTCTGGATTACATGGTAAATGTGGGTCATGTTTCAGGTAACAAGATGTTGTAAAGGAGAGAATACAGAGCGCTACAGAGAGCAAGTGTTTTTTAATCAAACAGAAAAGAGTTTTATATATGCATACATTCACAGTATATAACCTTTTTAATGATTTCTAATTGTATTTTTAGACTTTTTGCACTGACGGCCATCTTTACACAACCATTAAAAGAGCAGGCTTTTCCTTTTCTTACATTAATAATGTATTACTTATGTGAAAATAAACATTTACATATCATCATTTTACAGCAGTTCATAGGAAGTGGAACTCCTAAGTCTTGGTGCTCTAACTCACCCCTTATCCCCCACCCCCTGCTGACTCATCCAAGTTTAATACGTGGATGAGTCAGCAGTGTATTTGTGCGTTTGTTTAAGACACAATACCAACTCTGTGCAGGTGAAAAAACTGCGATACACAGGAAAAGTGAACCTCTGCATAACTGGAACAAGATCACTGTTAATGTAACCAGTAGTCACCAAACTGGGGTAAAACCTGGGTGAAATTGTAGTAATGTTATATGCGAGGCCTACATGTGGTCCTTCAACATGGTTCAATAGCAACTTAACTGACATTTTTACATCCACTATTGTGGCTGACAACCTGTAGATTACTAGATTAATTATTGTGTTGTTCTTTCTATGAGATCTTAACATAGATCTTTCACTGGTGACAGTTTGTTTCTTCCAGGCATGAAGTACAATGTAACTTACCATATACTTCTGTGAATCCAGTTTCCATTTTTAACACCTTTCCTGTAACTCTTTTTAATGGAGTCTCATATTTTTCTGCTTTGTAATCACAGTCAAGTGTGAATTTGTTGTCCAATACTGTTTTTACCATTTCACAAGCTCTTCCAGTAAAAACCTCAAAGCCCAATTTCGACCCTCAACTTTTATTTGAAGTGTGTTAAGCGCGCTAAATAGCATCTATACCCACAGTGAGAGCAGAGGAGCTGTGCTAGCACCAAAGGAGCATTTTTCAGATTCAGATCCAGAGAGTAAAATAGCCAACATGTTAACTGGTAACATTTATTTTGAGGAACAGTACACTGATGCATTTTGACAGGAATAAGCAGGTCCTGTACTCAAACATTTCTCACACAAGACATGAAGTGACAGTGGGTCTGCATTTTATGGGAAAGTGAATCCATATGCATTTCAAGACCGAAACCACAGATTGTCCTTTTCCAGTCCAGACCAGCATCAGTATTCTGTACTTTTGAACAGTGAGGAGCAAATGATCCAGTGTTGAAAAAGAACTGATTTGATGTAGGGTTCGATTTCAAACAGAACTGCTTGCATGAGATAGTCCTTTTGAATTAGAAAAAAAATAAGTTAACATTATACAAATTTATTTTTGTATCTAGATATTATCAAGGTTCTGTGGCCTCTCTTTGACACTAATATTTGGCAAATTTAAAATAACAGTTGTACAAAGGAGGATGTAAATAAATCTAGTCAAAATCATTCCTCAAAAAATTCCTTTTAACACCACAATCCCTGAATGACTTTCCAACACACACGAAACACACGAAACCACAATCCCAGTGACCCAATCAGAGGACCTACTGTCATGAATAACTGCAGCCTCAATATTACATTCTGTATGGACAAATACATGCGACTCTTAAAAAAAAAAAAAAACATTCCCCACAACCGATCTCATTAAATTCCTCTTTCCAACCACTTGACTTTCATCACAGGGTGTGCAAAAACATGTTTCTGTAAATCTAAACATAATTTTCAGTTGAGAAAAAAAATTGCATCCCAGGAAAAGATGACCTCCCATCCTGAAAACTGAGGGAGCACACTCTGTACATAGCACATAGTGTCTATCTGAGGGAAATGTGTTTCCCCATTCTGGTAGTCAACCAAAGCCTGAAAAAGAAAACAAAAAAAAAACTAACTCTGTCTTGGCATTATGTCTGTGTGATGAAACCTTAGTTTCCCTCCATTGCTTTAATCATGTATCATTGTGTTTGTATAAGAGTGGTGGTTAGATCATGACATTCACTTACACCTTGAAGTTTGTCTGAAGAAAAGTTAGCTGTGTCATCATTTTGACAAGTGACAAAAAGCTAGCCAGAGGGTAGATACTTGATAGAGCGAGCAGGGTATTAAATATGACAAAGAAGAACAAATGCAGAATCCTTCTTTTTCCCTGTAACACTCACGGGGGGTAGTTCATTAGCTGTTTGAAAGCAAACACAATTTACCACACTGAGCTTAGTCAGTGGTTCCTGGGTTGTATGTAAGATGAGATGTATGTCCAATTAAGGAGAGTGAAAGTAGATCTGTGGACATAATCTACAGTAAAATAAAGAGAAATCTGACCAATTTTTACAAAGTTTTGAATTAAAAGTTCAGCCCTATGACACTGTCATATTTAAAGGGTCTGAAAGAAATACTGTATGGTCGCAAACCACAACTCCGTGTGTGTATCCTTGATGGTCATACCCAAAAGAGTAAACTGAATTTCTAAGATTACCAGAATTACCACAGCTGTTTCTCTCTTGAGGAAAAAAAAGCTAAAACTGTTCTTGCTATTCTTGACTAAATACTTTATATACGCGACATCTGTCATATATTAAGTAAAGATGAACAATTTAGATCCAGGCTTTGAATGTTTTATACCCAAGATGCAATATAAACGATGGTACCGATGTAAATGGTTGTAGGGGCACCCTTGTGCTAATCCAGACATAATGTGTGAAGTGATGGTTAAATGAGTTAAAGTGCATTCAAATGGAGCATACAGCCGCAAAAGCACTGATCTGGTGTCAGTCCTCCTCATCACTCCAGAAGGCATCTTCTTCATCAAGATCCACACCGTGGAAGAGTCTGCAACAAGCAAGAAAGGACACGTTCAACCACTGTCTTTACAGATAGACAGGAAGTGTCAGTGACTAAATGGCTGAAAAAAGAAACAAATCACTCACTGGTTGTAACAGGGCGAGTGTGGGTTGTTAAAGTGACTATATGGGTTGACTCTGCTGAGGAGGCCCAGGCACAGCCAACAGAAGTATTGTTTACACGAGGTACAGGTCATCTTGTTACAGCCATCCACTTTCTAGAGGGATACAGAGACAAGGCATTAGTGGGAGAGGACTCAGCAAACATGAGTAGTAACTGACGTATCCTGGGACTGAATATTAGCTACAATACAGAATAGATTATAACAATTTAGAGAGAGTTAGTGCAGTTTAACAGAGGTACTAAACATGGCTTCTGGAAAAGCTAAGGGCTACTTTAAACGGAGCTGTGCATCAAACACAGGTTACAGTTATATTTGTGTTCACCTGACTACCTTTATTCATTCGGTGAATGTAAGTAATGAAAATTAATGCTCTGTTTGTTTCATATGTATGATGGCAGTGAACACAGATCCCTCATGATAATGTTCAAAGCCTGTTCTAATGCACTGTTACCAGCAGGGGGAGCCCAACCTGTATATTGGTTCCACAGCGAGGGCAGCATTTGCAGTTCTCATTGAGCCAGTCTCTGCTAAAGGACTCTTCCACTGCTTTCTGGATCACCCTCTTCCCATAGCGCTGCTCCATGAACTTTTTCCCCTCAGCCGTGGCTGACAGGTACTCATCTTTGAGGTTCCGCAATTCATCTGCGGCACAAGACAGAAAGCAGGGTTATAACCTGGGGACTCAGGGTTGGAATTGGTAAAATGTGGTTTACCATTCCTTTGTTGGTATATTTGACCATTACAGCACCTAAAATTATTATTATTCACAATGTTTCGACGCCACAAGAAACTTCATGATGCGTGCTTAGCATTCAAAACCAACCATTAACCTCCACCACTATAGAACAACACTTAACAAAATAACTACACTTTTCTTGTAAACCTTGCAAACAAAGTGACTGTATTCCCAGTAACATTACCTGCATTGATTTTACAGTGGGAAAGACCATGATAGCCCAGCTTGCACAGTGTGCAAAAAGCGTACTGGCAGGCTGAGCAAATGCCCATGGTTGTGTCTGGCTCCACCATAACAGCAGTGCCACAGTGCTGGCGGGGACAGTAGACCACGTCGGCCATGAGGTCCAGAGTGGACTGGAGCAGTAAACGGTCATAACGGGCAAACAGCTCCTCATCCACCAGCTGCTTCACCTGAAAGAAGACGACAACTGTAAAGTGACTTCTGAACTACAAAAAGATACACACACACACACACTATCTACTGTACAGCTCTCTTACCTGCAGTGGTGTGGCTATGGAGGTACATTTGGGCTCAGGGCAATTAAGGCACTGAACGTTGCCGTCCCGTATTTGGATCTGGAAGTATTCAGTCATACAGGCCTTGCAGTAGACGTGCTGGCACTCCTTAAAGCAGAGGCAGTCGGAGCCCAGCTTCTCCACAAAGCAGATCCCACAGCAGAACACCTTGCCATCGAACACCCTCTGGCGCTGCGCCTCGTCAAAGTCCAGGAGCTGAGGTAGGAGGTCGACACGTGGGTCCATCAGCAGGACAGCCCGCGGGTCCAGTTGAGAAGTAGGCGGTTCAGACTTTTCCTTCTTCACTTCTCTTTTCTTGTCCTCAGCATTTTCAGAGTGACTCCCACACTGCGTCAGAGCTGAACATAATGGGCAAATGTATCAGTGACTCCCAAAAAATAACCAGAACAAAGGTGTTTTACATACATTTCTATTTTTGTACAACTAAGCCAACTTAGTAGTATCACAATTCACAGGACAATAGTAGTAAGAGAAAAGTGGAAGAGCATAAATGTTCTTGTGCTGACCTACTTCTCCTTTCAGTTTTACTCTTACATTTTTACGTATAATTTGCTCCTTATTTTAGCTAATGCAGATGTACCCACACCTTCATTCATGTAACAAAGCACATACTGTACCTGTGGCTGCAGGGTCCATTTTCCTGCGTTCACTACCCGCCTTACTTCCTCCCCTGATCACTTCAAGAGGAGACTTGATGCCCAGAAAGTCCAGGGCTTCTTCTTTGAGGAACTGGATCCATGTGAAAAGAATCACACAGCCTTGGTTCTCTTCCCACAACTCATCCAGGCGTCTGCAGACAGAGCTCATCTGAGGGGGTAAAATGGAAAACAGCAGGGAGCAGGTATTGAGAATAATGAACACATGAATAGAACAGTCATCCACAAAAAATGTTGTATTGTGTGTTGTCTGTAGCCTTCATGTTGCTTAGCTAGAGAGTGTTTTCAAGTCCATTTATATTGAGTCTTTTGTGAATCTGTCAGGCATTAAAGTTGTGCGTTAGTCCAGTTTAACCAGCTGGAATTTTGTATGGCTCATGTAACATGTTTTGCTGCCACAAAGGAAGTAAATGCATGGCAACGCTCTCCTGACGTCTTTACAGCAGAAATGAACCACAGAGAAAATCTTAAAGAATTACGGCAATCACAGCTGCCTGAAAAAATTACTTTGACCACCTCCACGTTTCCTACCCTCAACTGTTTCCTGTCCTCAGAAAGTCTTTTTAACAAAAACAGATGATGGAGGGGGGGGGGGGTCAAATGGTCACTCAATAATCAGGCCAATTCTCACCTGGGCTCTCGTCATCCATTTAGAGCTGACGGTGAAGACTGGTGCAGATGTGGATGGATAGTCTGCAGGAAGCTCAAAGTTGAGCACCAAAGGAGGTAAGAAGCAGACATTATAATCTGTTTGCTTCTCTCCTGCAACAGACAGAGGAGATATCATTACATTCCTCATTAGGGCGTGTCAAACAAATTGCAAGATTAGGACAGAGGAACTTTATGAAAATCATCTACAGTACTGTGTAAAAGTTTCAGATATTAAAAGTACCTAAAAGTTTTTATTTATCAATTAACTTCATATAAAGTGCACCCTTTGCCTTTAGAACAGCATTAATTCTCCTTGACACACTTGTGTACAGTTTTTCAAACTACTTGGCAGGAAGGTTGTTCCAAACATCCTGGAAAACTTGCCACAGTTCTTCTGTGGTTTTACGCTGTCTCAGTGTCTTCATGTATCCCACGCTGAGTCCATGATGTTGAGATCAGGGCCCGACCATCTGCTGCAGAACTCCTTGCTCTTCTTGTGGTTGAAGGTAGTTCTTTATGACTGTGGCTATGTGCTTGGGGTCACTGTCATGCTACCGAATGAATGTGTGACCAACCAGCAACTCCTTAATGGTACTGCGTGATGGATAAGAATATGAATATCTAACATGACTGAAACTTTTGCACAGTACTGCACATTGCAGACTTAAATCACTACTGCAAAATAAGCTGTGAATGAGTTGTAGGCCTTGCTTTTATGGCTTTTTACACAGCTTCACTGACAGCTCTACCTTTAACAACAATTTTGAAATCAGGAGGAAGCTCCAGACAGAGTTGGATCTCTCCCCCCTGTGCCGAGTCTGCTCTGCGGAATACCTCCTCATCATAGATACTTGCTAAAGCAAGCAGCTCATCCTCCTGGGCTTCCTTGTCCTCAGACATTTACATTCCTGCAATAACAATAACACACGCGACAACACAGGGATGTACAAAATCCAAATATAACTACCAGACTACCAGAGAGCTGTAGCTTATTGCATCAGCACAAAAACAAAAGCAGCATTTGACATTTGTAACACACTTTCATACATAGATTTTTAGATCAAATGTTGGCTAAATATTAACCTGGAGACACTCGTAAAAGTGGACCATACATCAATGAGCAAGGTACACTCAGTCATCAGTCTGTGAATTCCACCTAACACAAATGCAATCTAATGCAGAACTCCTGTAATAAATCTTTATAAACGTTATAACGTTTAGTTTTAATTGATATGGTTTTACAGAGGCGTTGATTTAACTAACTGTATGATCACTTTGGAAGCTGTAATTTGTAGTGCTGTTCAATTATATAGAGTGGTGTTTCTACCATTTAGCCCACCCTCACTGATGTAAGTGGAGTAAACAAAACAATACTCTGTATAACGCAATACCGTGCAACAGCACCGCAAACTACAGCCTTCAATGAAGTTGAATCAACACTTGTCTAAATCAGTTTCAACACAAACTGAACATTACAACTGTTATGAAAATATGATTTACTGCAGGACTGCTGTTTTAGACTGTAGTTGTGTATTTAATAACCTGACAACTAAGTGTACGTACATGTAACTAACGTAGCTTCGTTGTGACATAACATCAGCTAGCCGTCGCTGCCACTGGGCTAACGCGGTAGCACGCTAGCTAGCATAAGTTGACTTTATCCATGTAAGACGCGGTCGTCGTTTACTGACAATTTAACAGTCTCTCGGATTACGTTGGGTGTTGTTGCGGTCAAGGGTGAGCTGGCAAACGTCATGCCAGGAAGACAGTTAAGTTAGCGAAGTAGGTAGGTAACATTAGGGGAAAGCGTTCAAGCTAACTAGCACTGTTAGCTAATGTAAACAGCGGCTACGGCTACAGTCGGAGCTCGGCCCTGCTGTAACTTTTCGTCTGCCGCAGCAACCAACACTGCCACTTCTCTGTTACTGCTGAGTTACTGCTACCACGATAATAAAGTGAAAATAACACGTTTCTTACCTTCTTACCGACCCACGCACTACTGACTCTTGCCCTCTGACTGGGTCATGGTTGTGGAGGCAATTTGCAGCGGTGTTGCCAGGTTTGACAAACGAAAAGCAGCCCAATCAGAGCTCAGACCCGGCCCAGTCGTCATAAAAGTAGCCCGATTTGTACTTTTCATTTAGGGGAAAGGGATTTTTGTTATGGGACGTACTGATAACTGTCAATGAGTAACTGTGACACTGAAGAAATTTTTAAACGTGACGATTTTCAGTCAAGTCATTAATTTACAGGAGTGACGTTTCCCCATGATTTGCTGACTTCGGCTGACTTGACTATATCACGACTGCTCTCAGCTATTACAACGCGATAAATATATGTCGTATTAACGTTATATTCTGTTTTGTTAAATCATGACAGTATATGGTTAGAACGGGAAAAACGAAAACTTTTTACGCTGTAATGTGATACTGAGCTGTTTTTCCTGCGCGGCAGCAATACGCCTCCGTACAAAATATAATATCAACAAATACATTATATTTTTAGATTAAATTGCTCAATGGCAGTATTTAAAATTACCCCCACCTACATTAAATGCCGCTTACATGATAACGCATCAATTATAACATCCCCGTAATACAGCAGTTCATATAGAATAAATAAGCAGTCTGAATGTGACCATTGAGAATAAGTACTTTGACTTTTGATACTTCAAGTGTATTTGCCTAATAAAACGTTGTACTTTTACGTAAGTACAATTTTGAATACAGGACTTTGACTTGTGTACACCACAGCACTTCTGAAATGAATGACAAAGAGTTGTTTTTCTTAGGTATTTTGCTAATGAAGGATTGGGCAACTAACCTTTAGCATATTTTGATTATTGCCTATTTATTTTTCCTGAATAATCATGTGTAAGGATTTTTTTCCCTGAATTATTATTTCTATAATTGAGGGCTTAGAAAACAAGGATGTATTCTCATTTGAAAAATTGAAAAACATTTTTTTGCAAGAAAAATTCCTCCAATTTTTAAAAACCAACTATCAACTAGAGCAACCTGACACTTAAGTACACCTAAGTACTATTTTACAGCTATCACATCAGTGCTATCACTATCAGGTGTCCCTAAACAACAACCAGTGACAACAACTCAAAGGTACAATGCCAAAAGCAAATGTCTACAGTTTCCAAAGTTACATGGTGTTGTAGGTAATTCACAAAACAGAAAGCAGGTGACAACCACTGTGTTCACTCATAACAATAAATAACTATTCCTGGTCAATAAGCCTTTTCTCACATCATATGCTTTTTTTTTGGTCAAGATTTATTTTTGCTTTTTTGGTGATGTGGCAACCACAGCAGCACCTGGGAAGGTGATTTGTTTCACCAGCATTCACACTGTTAAGTAGAAAAAAAAAAACAATACAAGGCTACCAGAGAACAACCAACGGACCATTGCTTTTGAATGAGAAAAGCCAAACAATGAAATACTGCATGACAGTAACTTGTAGTATCTAGTTTCAACATACAGTACGAGTAAACTCAAGAACTCCATCCACCCTTTTAAACTAAATACATAATAATCCAGCTGTTACAATTATCTGTAGTGAAAAAAATGCACTATTTGTCATGTACAATTTGGAACAATCCATGTTCGTTTACAAGTGCCACTGTATCTATACCTTATTTAGACATAATGAAATATTTTACATTTCCATGAATCCTGTGTTTGTTACTAGTTTTCTTTCTGCGGATCCACTTTGCCTACAGCTCTTCAAATCTGACATTCTTAGCTTGTGCTAAGGAGCAGCTGAATAAAAACAATCTTTAACGTAATGGCCATCAAAGAAACACAGAGAAAGCAGTTTCCCATCCCACACTTACAACTTTTATGTCATAAAGTAGTCCATTCAATATTAATATTATGCAAGATTTTTGTATTCATCAAAGAAAGTGAGAAATGACATGCCGAGGAGGCCAACTGACGAACAGTACTGATAAGGTATGCTGCTGTCTGTGTCTTCGAGAGAGAGAGAGAGAGAGAGAGGCTACCATCATCAATAACAATCTCAGAAGAGCGACAGAATCGAAGGGCGAGTAGCGGGACAGACAGAGGTGAAAGCTCAGGGGCAACAGCTGCAACAGTTAGTCAATGTCCATCTCAGGGAGTTTGTTCTCTGCGGTTTCCTGTTCCGTTCCTGCAGGCATGGCTTTGTCTGGGTTACATGGCTGGTTCTCTGTTCCCTCCTGCCCATTGACTGGTCCGTTCTCTGTCTTCTCCTCCTTAGGAGGCTCCACCTTGGGCTTGGGTTTGGACACCACGGGGTTGCAGGCTGAATAAATCTCCTGAGCAGGGAAAAAGAAAGCATTTGTTAGAAGAAGGGTGAAAAAGTAACTTTCTCCAGAGACCACGTCTGCTAAATTGATCAGAGATTTAAAAGTTTGATTAATTTCTATAACCAGCCAACCAACATTTGTACAATAAAGACTTGTTTGACTATTTCACGCTTGCTTGTTGCTACAACAACATTTCAGCAGGGCTTTTGGTGCATTCACACATACAGATTCAAAAAGCTGGGACAGTGACAGCTGCTGTTCATTGTGAATGAGACCTGGGTTTGCAGCCCTACACCCCCCTCTCTGATTATGAGTCTCTGGCTTCCAAATTCTCTACGACATGTCTTTAGAATTTGCTGCCGGGGCATAAAAATGAAGAATGCCATGTGGAAACAAATTGCAGACATTGTTAATGTGTCTGGCAGCAGCAGAGACACTAGAAAACAGCTGTCAACTCGACAGGGCCACAGATTCATGAGAGGCCAGATACCGCCCTCCACTTTGTATCAGCATGTGTGTGAACCAACCATTAAGAGGAGGACGTGGTTTGTGTGGGGCCAGCAGTTGTGAGGTGTTAACATTTTACTTTTACTTTTACATTTTACACATTGCTACAGTTGTACATTTCCTTAATTACTTCACATGGCATTGCGTGCACACAAAGCATTCTCATGTACAAACGTGACAAAACAATGTTCTAATCGTGGTCCTACTAAACAAGTACAATCACAAATCCACAGGGAGTGAGCCCTACAATGACTACACTGGGGCTTGCAGGTTGGCTTTCTGAGGCTGATGTTCATAAATTAAACTCCTCATAACAATCAACCTGAACATTTCTGGCATGTAGAGAGAGAGAGAGAGAGAGAGAGTGTGAGTGTGTGTGTGTGTGTGCCTTGAACTCTCTCTCAGTACCTTAGTCTTGGCCTTGATCTCCTCAACTTTAACCACTGGGTCCAGGGTGAGGTCCTGACTGTTCTGCTGGTTCATCTTGCTGTTCATCCAGACCATGGCGTCGTTGACGTGCTTGTCCACCCGAGTCACCTCCAGCTCATCCAGGTGATCATACTGCTCATCCTGTTGGGAGAGGCACAGGTCATTTATGACACCTGTTTAGTGATTACACATATTTGTTAGTGAGGAAGAAGTGGTGATGATCTAACCTACAATCACTTAAAACTGCTTTAAAGCAATATTAGTTCCTCTACATATTAACATTTCACCCACAAGACTTCTAAGTACAATTAATATAGTGGATGAGAACTGCCACTGTAATACATCACCAACAAAATCTGACTTAACAGTTGCTTTGTAGGTCAACAAAGTTGCTCTCTGTGCCAGGTTACCTTTGCCTTGTAAGCTTCAATGATTTTCATGTACATCTGGATTTGTCTGCCCAGATCCTCAAATGCTTTTGGCCTCTCCTCAGCTTCCATGTATCTCTCGTGGATAGGCTGGCCCATTTTCTGCAGAGAGGAACATCATGTTTAGTCAGCCAGTAATCCAGCAAGACCAAACAAACAAGAATTATTCCATATTTTTTTCCCAAGTTAATGACAAGTTATGACAGACTATTTCTTACATTGTTAGTTGTTTAAGATGTAAAGTAACTGTCTAATTTTAAATGCTGAATTATGAATGCAGAAGTACAGCAGATAAACATTTATCACGCACCCCAGAGAGACTGCTAAAAGCCCCCACAAATAGTTAACTTCATGTTTAAACCTTTACAAAGCAGTTAATAAGTGCCTGCAACTTTGGTACTGTTACTGCCACCCAAATCTGTACAAAAAAACATTTAATGTCTTGTTAAAATCTGAAAGTACCTTTTTAAATGGAAATATTACAATTTCACTTGGTAAAAACTGCCCAGTCATACAATGCATGCCTGGTTACCTTCAGTTCGGCCAGTTTGTCAATGTAAACTTGTTTCTGTTGGTCCTCTCCGTCCTCATACAGCCAGTTCTCTGTGTCCTCCAGTTTTAATGAGAACGCATCACGATCCTACACGTTGCAGGAAAAGGGTAGATTAAATTCACATTTTACAAACATCAACAGTACAAACAACAAAGCCTGAGATACATAAGCTAGTATTTTGGCATTTAAGGTCTAAATCCATTGAAAGTTAAAAGTGCTGCTAATTGCTTATTTCTACTGAGAGGATTAGTGTCTGTTTAACTTGTGTTATATTGCCATCTAGAGGACTGAGTGATCTTTACTCACAGCTTCATTCACAAACTTCTCCAGGACACCGTGCAGTTTGTCTCTCATGTCATAAACGTACTCCTCTACATTGTTCTTTGCGTCGTTCCTCTCCTTCTCCAGCTTATCCTGCATGATCATCTTACCCTGGAAGAGTCACAGTGAAGGTCAGTCAGCTTAAGTGTTGCATTGCACACAAACAAAGACAGGACATCAACTGAGGAATTACTACTTGGGTCATATGCAGATCTAGAACGTAACTTACTACTCAAAATCTTCACATGTATAAGAGCAAGATTTGACATATTAATGGTTTTAGAGAATTATGTCATTATTATATCATCAGATCATATACAGTTAATATATTTTGACTAAAAATTATAGAGTGAGCAACAGTCATTCCTCATTTATTCTAAATAAAAAGGACAAGTAAATCTCTCTAAAACACTGCTTGGACAAATACTGTGTGTGCCTGCTAGACATTCCTTGTGAGTTTAGAGCATTACCTCATTCTCTACAAACATATTTAGTACTTCACTGGACAGCTGCCAGTCCAAGTTGTTCTCTATGGGCAGCTCCACTGTCTTCGTTTTCACTTTGGGTTTCTTGGCCTGAGGGGGCTGGTCGTTCTTCTTCTCCTGCTTGGCGTCCTCTGTTGTTGTCTGAAAAAGAAGAGATGAAAATGATTTCAGTCTGGGTAAATACTGCTGCTTTAGTGTGGGGAAAAACATACGACTACGACATACCTCAACGACATGTTAAACCTGGAATCTGCACGCGTTTTAGGTGAGTGGTTAAGCAATTTATCTGAGGACACATGTTTAAAAAGCTCAGTGCCCAATCTGAATGAGCTTGGAATTCTCAAAAGATGTGTTTTTATTTCACAGTCATTTGTCAAGAAGTAACATGTTAAAATACAATACATTCCTTCTGTATTGTATGTGTGTGATATTGCACAACAATATCCTTTGCTGATTGCTAATCAACCAGTGTGAGACATTATGTTAATATAAACGCTAGTATTCTTAATGCACCGGTCACCTTTGTGCTGGGCGATATGGCTGAAAATGCTACCATGATAAAAATTTCCATATCATGCCAGAACAATACTTATCACAACGTACGCTTCCTCTATTAAATGTTTATATTCTCAAATTAAAAACTGGACATATGTCATGTAATGTTAAAAAAGTTTTAAAAACTACACAAATTTAGGAAAAGCACTTCCCTGCCCAAATTATCAATATAAAACCTTTTTACTATATTTTAATTTTTTGATTAGAAAAACTTGCTCCGTTTCTGTCCCGAACCTAAAAAAAGATTGAGAGCCTTGAGTTTCCCCACACATTTAACTTATTTTCGTTGAATCTGCAGACAATACACTTCTGATGATTGTTTAAATTATATCCTACTCTGTTTACACTGTTACATAATATATAAATGTTTTATTGCCTCTTTCACTGGCAGAGCTCTGTTGTAGAACACTTAAATGTCCTCAGTGTCTCAAAATGCATTATCAAGACTTGTTAGAGCGGCTTATTCTGTAATGCGCATTTTGGATGAAACACTAAAAACACTGACACACCGGAATATTTTTTCTGTCTACAAAGACGTCAAGGTTTGTTGAACCTGCTTGTTGGCGGTGACACTGATGTTATTTCTACACTTCCACTTTAAAATCTGCCAGCTCTCCTCGACTTTGTAGTGCACATTTGTTTACACTGAAAATAACTGGACTTCCTTGAGTTATGGTGTTGAATAATAGTCAGAAAAGTGTTTTTACAGAACATCATGATATCATAGTGAAGTTGACCTTTAACCTTTTGGATATAAAATGTCATCACTTCATCATTTTGTCCTATTAGACATTCAATTAAAACATAGTCATAATAAACTTGTGAATCCTTGAGTTATGGCCAAAAACATGTTTTGTGAGATCACAGTGATCTTGAACCTTTGACTTTTAACAACCAAATTCTAATCAGTTCATCCTTAAGTCCAAGTGGACGTTTGTGCCAGATATAATTAAATTTCCTCCAGGCATTCCTTGTATATTGAGTTCACAAGAACAGGATGGACATGAGGTCAATTTGATGAAATTCCCTCAAGGTTAGGGTTGAATGATTTATTGGATTTTAACCGAAATCACGATTTGAACTAATGTGATTTGCAAACCGCAAAGACTGCGATAGCGTTTGATACTTAATGAAAACGGAGGGCACAACAACAGTGTGATGCAGGCAGTGTGAGTCGCTCGATTCTGTCAGGTGTCAGCTGAGTTCTACCTGCCTGCTGAGAGCTGCATGCTAGTCGTGAAAACAGCCACAGCTAAACAGTGTCAGCAGTCCAGCAACAAAGATAACTGAGCATTGACAGAGACACCATCTTTATGCCTGCAGTGTCTCTCAACACCGTGTTATCAAAATGGTAATGCTCCATCACGTGCTTTACATGAAGCTTGACTTTCGACTCCTGCTCAAGGTGTTTCTGAGATATCACATTCACAAGAATTGGACAAACAGGCGGATGGACAGACAACCCGAAAAACATAATGCCTCTGGCCATGGCTGTAACTGTCATGGAGGCATTAAAAAAAAAAAAAAAAGATTGCTGTATCGCCCAGCACAAGGTTACCTCCATCTCCTCGGACTCTGATTTCTTGTCTCCGTTGTCTCCAGCCTGAAGTTTCTGTTCATCCTGGTCCACCTGCATTTTGTTCTGACACACGGTAACACAAGAGAGGACATACAGAGATGATATTACATATGTACCATTTTGTGGCTGTTGTTTTCCTGCAGACTCTGGGTTCAGACAGTTTGAACATGAGTCAAAACCAAACGCAACTGAGAAACGCTGCATTTGTTACAACACTGACACAGACTTGATGTGATTCAGTGGGTTTGTGCAAATCATTTTGGTTGTCCGTTTCTCTTTGAGCCTTGTTCAAGATATTATGTTGTTTTCCTTCTATTCAGAAGAGACAGCCTTTTGTTTTGGCTGCCTTTAATCACACCACAAACTCCCAAATGAATTAAAACCTCTTGGACTCCCAGGTAGTATTTGTTGCAGATGTATTGTGTCTGACAGCATTAATTCTCATGAGTTTATACTCATGGTTTTTAGAGTCACATCCAATCAAATGAACATTTATTACACAGTATTTTGAGGGAAAAAAAAACCCAAATGAGCACAAATGTGGTTCAACAGTTGGCTCTGCAGCGCAGATGGTGACAAACAACCCAAAATAAAATGCCACACAAACTGCAAAGAGGCATTAGAGAGAGATAAATACAACCCTTTGAAGCTGTCTTAAGCTTGTTAAGGCAAGACATCTAAATTCCACGGCGATGACAAGACTGGCTATTAAAAACCAAGGCGTGGCCAGACTGACATACTGTGTGAAAGTGATCTCTGATGGGAGACAAAGCAAACAGCACACAACAAGCCAGGAGTATCTCTCATTTCTGTCATACACCCAGTGCATAAATACACAATACACACACCTCCTCTTCCTTCGGGGTCTGGTCCGTCTCCATCGGCTCCTCGCCCTCAGCCGTTTTTAGGACTTCTACCAGCGACGCGCTCGATACACTGAACACACCATGAACGTTAACCCGAACTTTCACCTTGACCTTTGCGCTTTCCCCAGATGCCTGAGGAACCACGTTTTGGATCAGGAACTGGCCTGCGGGGCGAAGGAAAGGGCCAAAGGTTAGAATAGGTGAGAAAATCTATAAATCTATTACTGAGGACGGACACAGAAGTTCAATACATGAGAATAAAAATATGCAAATATGATCAGGAAGTTACAGTGAATCACAGGAAAAGATACTCAAATTGTTTTCCAGAAAACTGAATAATTACAGTTAACATATTGAAGCAATCAACATGATATTGAACATCTTGTGATTAAAAGCTGAATACAGGTGGTAAAGTACAACATGTACGTTACATACATTACATATAACTCAGTTACAGCTTTACAGCTTTTTCATTAAGTGTAGATTTTTGATATTACCAAAGTAAATCAAAAAGGACCTGTTCCATACTTCATATCCACTTATCTCTTACAAGTAATACATTTTTGCTAAGGCTCATCTTGCAGTACCTATAGTGGCGCTGGGGTAGGGCAGCTCCTTGGGGCTGTTGTAGTAAGCTTCGAGGGTGAAGGGCTCTTTCCGGTAGAAGGTCAAAACTTTGGAGAAAGGAGCTGCATGGTTCTTTGGGAAAACTTCACAATCACTGTGAAAAGCACAGCAGCAGGAAGGTAAATGAGACACGGAAAGTTCCACATACAGAATCTTACAAGATCAGCGTTTTATATCAATGTAGAAATCATCATTAGTGGAATGCATGGAGCGGGGGCTGGCTCATAGGTCGGCAGCAAATGATACTCAAGCTTATTTTTAGCAGCAGTTAATGAAACATATCTAAGTCTCTTTCAGACTCATAAAAGATTTATTTTCTAGAGCTGGACAGCAGTCAGGATTTAGAAATAATCTGGTTGACTGTGAATGCAACAGAGGTGTCAAAAAGTGGGTTTGTGTGGTACAAATGAACTATAGGCGTGGGCAGGTACATGTGATATTCATACCTACAGTAAAGCAGTCTGTAAAGCATAACGCTCCCCACTTTCTCTGTGTGATCCGAACATGGAGTAAAAAAAGAGTCCTAACTGCATTTCCTCATTAGATGTTTGTCAGGTGACACTGACAGAGATCGTACCTCAGTCCTTCTTCTGCAGCTGAATTCCATTTTAGCGAGATGGAGTAGGGGACTACATCTGTGATGGAGAACTCCCTGACTTTGAATGCTGGTGACAAGATAGCACACTGAGGAGGAGAGAAGGAAAATACAAAAGTTACCAAAGCTCAAAGTTTTGTCTTGAAGCTGCTTTCTTACTCTGACCAATGGCAAAATATTTTGTTGTGTATTTGTCAAGTTACTACCATAAAATGTTTGGTATTTCTTTCACTTGATAAATTGAATGAATTGGGAAAACTTTTTTGGACTACGCAAACACTGCATCCAACTACAAATCAGTATGTATACATAGATGTGTGGGATCTTTCTCCTGCGGAAAGTGAGTGTGCTGTGTGAGTCACTAAGCATTGGTCATGACAGGTGAGCTGTACCTGCAGAGCACAGCCTCTGGCCACGGCCTCATCTGCGTTCAGGGTGGTGCTCAGCTCTTTGCCGAAGAATTTACTGATTCGCTCTTTGATGGCGGGGATTCTGGAGGCGCCGCCAACAATCTCCACTGCATAGATATCTTCCTTTTTCAGCTCTGGATACAGGAAGCAGGAGATAAGGATGACACAAAACAGCCACAGCTTCTCTTTCCAAAACACTCTCACTAAATACAATTAAATCTTGAGTGCAAACAAAGGTAATGGAAGCAACTTGTGTATACAGTAACATTTAGTACTTATTTAAATCTGCAATCTTGATGTAATCGGATATATTTTTGCTACTTTGGCAATATCACTGCTTAGAATAGACAAGAAAGGGCAAGCAGAGATACAGAGGAAGCAAGGAAGGATTAAAAGGAGCCAGGCGTGCTGCCAGTGTTTGGAGGGAAGGGCTGTCTCAGCAAATGACATACGACAGCACCTTGTCTACATGAGTGTGCACGTGCTTACGGGGATAGTCCAGCTGCTATTTAAGTCATATGTACTCACTGGTTTGTTCCATGACGCTGCGCAGGGGACCCTCTACTTTGGCCAGCAGCCCCGCACACATCTCCTCAAACTGACCTCTGGGGACACATGGTCATAGATTATTAATAGATGCAGACTCACACACACACGAACACACTCAGGAGAAATTCACATGTGCAGGGAAACTACTTCTACAAGCAACTTCTAATTTTATCAACACAAGTTTTAATTCATGCCTGACTATAACAGCAAACTATAACATTCTTACACTAGTCCAATGAAAAGAAAACTGCACAAGTTCATCTATAAACACAGCAGACAATTATTTTCACTTTAACATAACATAGTGATTCTCAGACCTCATCAATGATTTTTGTTTTGGCTTTTCCAAAGCAGGCTTTGTCCTCTAAATTCTTACAGTAACTTTGCAGCTCACCTGTTAAGTTTACTGGAAACATCGATGTCGTTCATGAAGCACTCAATGTTGAGAGGCAGGTCAGATGAGTTGGCACTCATCAGCTTCTTGAGCTTCTCACACTCTTGGTAGAGCCGCACCAGTGCCCGGGGCTTGGACTTGACGTCCAGCTTGTACTTCTTCCCGAACTCCTCGCAAAAGTGGTTGACCAGGATGTCGTCGAAGTCCTTCCCGCCGAGCTCTGAGTCAAACGCTGTGGCCAGGATCTGATGGCGGAGGGAGAGAAAGGCGCAAACACGTGGGTTTAATGTCTTTGACTTATGATCAAATGTTTTGAACTCGTAGCCAACTTCTTGTCAAACCTGACAAGAATCTACAGCATTGCTATATCCTCCTTACCTGTCCTAAAACCCTTTTTCCCCCTACAGTATTGCTTTTCAAAATGGGCACAAATTATTCATTACTCACCTTGAGCTTTCCCTTGTTAAAGGCACAAACTGACACCTGGTAACCGGAGTGGCCCAGGTCCACAAACACCACTATCCTGGGCTTCTCTTCTGGAGCTGGCAGGTCCTGCTTGTAGATGCCGTATGCGAGAGTCACTGCAACAAACAGGCATAAGACAAGCTTAGTTTGCATGCGCCACTGTACCAATGTACTAGTCAGCGTGCTGTATTTCAACTGTACTATACTGAACTAAATATGACCTACAGAAAACAAACAAAAACAAAAATGACTAAAATGTAAGCCTAGTTTTAAGACATCCATCTGTTCCACTGTATCTGATGGGAAAGTTACCAACTAAAATGCACAGGGTTTCTGCATGTTTATAAAAAATTGCTGTAGAACCAATGTGATACGTGCATGGATTTAGAGCTGTAGCACAGTTCAAACTTCTAATCACTGATAATTTATAGACTACATTCCACCATAACATATCTCACACAACACAGCACCTAAATGTTATTTCACAGCACAATGTTACAATTCCCTTGCGTGGCTAAAAAGGACCAATAAGGGAAAACTACTCAAAATGATTCAGATGCTGCCTGTCCTCCACAGAGTTTACTGCGCTTCCATGTACCTGCGGTGGTCTCATTCATTAGTCGTAGACAGTTGAGGCCGGCGATCTGAGCTGCATCCATGACAGACCTCCTCTCTGCATCGGTGAAATAACTTGGAACCTGGGAGTGGAGGGAAAAAATACAGTGAAGAATGAATGAGTTTGACAGTCTCCAAATGAGGGCATCTGACTCGAGCCACCAATAATAAAAAGGGTATGCACATGGTATTACTGTATGGCACTGATAACACATCCATTATGTCCACAAGCAATAACATATCCTTCATTTCCTCAATATGAATTATCACTTTGAACACTAATGATGCATGATTCCCCTGCATCACAAGATGTCTGGGTAACATTACCGCGTTAGTTACTCCGGGTGCCAAAACAAAACATCTCCTTGTGGAAAAGCTCAAGGGCTAAAATTAGCCATTGGCCACAGTAATAATAACATGTTATCCATCAAAAGGGCTGATGTAAACTGTAGATTTAGGCCCAATGAAAAGTAACAGCCTCACTGTGCGAGATCTGTAACATTACATAACAGATGCTGCTGGTTTCATATACTGAGCACAGCAAGGAACACACACTTCCCACTCTTCACCAACAAGGTGCAAGAGAGGAAATAAAGCCTTCAGACAAGACATCTGGTTAAGTGCTTAGAGCTCAACATGTCACATGAACAGGTGGTAATACATTTATACACCTTGGAGAAAGATTTCACCGGTCTTTTTTTTCCCATCCAAAGTGCTTGAAAATACAACAGGATGACATTAATAGCTGACAATCAAAATAGCAAGATGTAAAGGCAATGCAGTTCTCTATTTAAGTGCAGAGAAGGGCATAAGGTGCGGTACGTAAATTGAGTCATAGGTCTCTTGAAGCCAGTGCAATGTCACATCTTTATATAAGCTGTGTGCAAGGATCCAACAAGTAAATTAACACCTCCTTAGACATTTAAAGGGAGTTAAGATATATTGCCATAGATATAAGCCTAAAAAAACGATCCAGTTGGACCTGGAGAAGCAGACAGATTTTCAAAAGAAAACGCACAGCAACCGTCAAAATCGATTAGAGGGCTTTTATTGATTTTCAGACACCCTGCCGAAGCAGGAATGCTTACCGAGATGACACAGTCTGCAACCGGTTTCTTCAGTGCACTTTCAGCAGTCTCCTTCAGTTTGGTCAGCAGCATGCCAGTGACCTGCTCAATGCTGAACACTCTCTCCTCCTCCATGTACATCACCTGGAGTTGACAGGAATTAAGAGGATGATTACTCAAATAGACAAATGGTTCAAATAGCTAAAAGAATTAAAAAAAACATGCACTTACGTGTGTAAATATTTTTAAAAACAGGTAATACATTTAAAGGAGGCTACCAGAGTTTCATTTAAGGCATTTTAAGAGACAGAGTGCTCACAAAACAGCCCCCCCCCCAAAGGACCTTTCATTTCCTGAGCGCTATGAAAAATATGTAAATGTAATAAAATATGTAAATATGTGACCTGACAACTCTTAATGCGAGGAGTGATTGTTGCGGGCAACAACGGGTTGATGCAGACTTCTTTGATTTGACATTTCTTCTACTCTGATTTCCTCTGAGGACTCTCATTAATTATCTCCACAGGGACATAACAACATGGCGGGCTGTGTGTTCGCACAGCGTGTGAGCCACTAACTGTCATTTGTGTCCTTGGGAGAACTTTTGGGTATGCTTTGTATCTTACACTAGTTACCTGATGGCACCAGAAGTTACTAAACTTTTTATATTTAGGCATTCAGCTCAGTGCAAGGTTCAGGAGGATAATGCAATGATTGTTTTTTAACCACAGAATATTGTCAGAAGAGACAAAAGTTAATAAATATAAAGACTTAACAGAGATGTAGAAGAGGCCGTTTCAAAAGCATAAAAGCATGGGTAGAATGGGGAGATAAAGTAGAAGAGCTATGATTCAGAGGACAGAGCATTACGTGAGGCACTTCTTGGAGCACAGCAGGTAATAATGGATAGAGCAATGTTGTCAGGAAAAAGCTGTTGTGTTTCCTATGCTTTCACTCTGTTAAAATTCCTTATGACTATCCCTATTTCATTTTCAATTGGCCTAGTTCAGCATACAGTACAGCTGATAAATTCAGGACAACATCCCTGTTATTAAGACTTACTGTGACATTCTGCTATAAATGACTACATCTCTTTCTCCTGCTATTTATGTTTATCTATGCAGTCTCTAATAAAGAAGGAGCATCTTAACATCCTTAATCTTACCTTTATACCGGTGGATCCAGAAGGCATCTGTGCCAGGTCATACACCAAGTTGGACTTGGCTGACTGGACGTAGGAGTCTGAAAATGCCCTGCCATGGAATCGCTTGAAACTCTGCACTGTGTTCTTACAGTTAGTCACCACCTAGATGAATGAACAAGGCAAAATACAGGGGAAATAAAATAAATCTAGGTCACAATAATGAGCATTAACCTTAGTGCAATTTCTACTTTTTGCAGTTTAATTGTGAAGAACTGTAAAGAAGGTGGCAGAGTTACTGAACCGATTTTACCTGGCTCTTTGCAGCTGCTCCTATCGATCGATTTCGCGGCCCAAACGATACAAATGACCTGGAAGACAACAAAACAAACAGTTAAACCACAGGCTGACGTGCTTTTACAAGCAAGCACGCTAAGCTCTTTTCTGTAATCCACCTGTTTGTGAATACACCCCAAAATCTAGACAAATTTGCTTGCCAGTTTATCACATGACGTCATTCTCATACCTACACATAATATGACATTTCAGTGCCCAACCCACATAAAACTGGACAGACCATTTTCTTTGTCTGCAGCAGCATCACTAGCAGCTTGTCTTGGTTGGCATAAAAGTAAAATACAAGTTATATGATCAAGGTTTAAGATATCTGCTAAGAGTAGCAAATGTAAAAGTGAAATCTTTCACAATCAAGGCAAATATGTTTTCGCTGTTGTTTGTTTGTACCCAATTTTGATCCCAGCATTTTCTTATGAAACCCTTGTTGAAACAAAATAGTGGCTGCACACAAGCTTGTTAAGATTCATCTCTCACAGTTCACTCGATACTGTATAAACACAGTCTGAAGTGCTGGGGTAAGTCCACTTGTGTCCCAGCGGGTTGTGGTCTAAACATGCCTGTTATCGTCATCCCTGTTTAAAGCAGATGTCAGACCTACAGTCGCTGTCAACACACAAAGTGCAGTTGGTGATGTCAAAGACAGGTCAACACATCATGTCTCTGAGGAACTTGACTCAACAGGCAATGGGCCGCAACTTGACCCAGGAACAGAGTAGTAAGTTGTACGATGTGATGTTTTTGGCTCATTGTTGTGAAGGGCAGAACCCAGGAACAAAATAACATTTATGGTAGAAAATATGAACTTAAGGTTCACAACATATTTTCAGATTATTTAACAAAGTTGTGGGCTTGTTTTATGGCAACACTTCTAAAAGGAAACGTTGGTCACACTTTCAGTAATTGACTATTTTTTTGATTTAATATTAAATCTCACAAGATTTGATAATCTAATTGATGTCTTGAAAGTGCATATTTTATCACCAGACCAACAGAAAAAAACTGAAAGTATTCAGATATAATATTAAGAAATTGAGAGAAGCTGCTGTAGTCAGAGAGTTTGGCACCGCATAAAAACATGATTTGAATTATTATTTAATTTCAGTGTTAAAATCTATTATTCTTATGACTAATCTAATAAATCAACTGATTGCATCAGTAGTAACTAGTTTGTTACAAACAGGTTTGTTTGTAAAACTCACCAAAAATCTCAGGTAATATTTTCTATTTGTTTCAGCATAGATGTCAAAGATACCAAATATCACTGATTAAGACCCAGGAGATCTAAATATTTATTAATTCATACAGCCAAAGGACCTAAAACCATACATTTCTTTATCTGCATGATCTTAAATTATAGATAATATATAAATAAGAGATATCATTTTATTTTCTTTTTCTTTTTTACTTCTTTTCTCGACAGGGAACAAAAATCTAAAACTTTGATCAGTGTTTGTGCATCAGATAATTCTGTTTTTAAAGATGTTTTAATGACAGAGTTACCTAAATATTAACTTAGCATTTTTTGAGCAAAGCTTATGCTTTCCTTTCTGTTTGTATAATTGTAAATTGAATATTTTAGGGTTTTGGACATGTCAACGCCAGAAAAACGACAAGAACTTAAATTGTATTAATTATGATTAATTTTCATTACATATGATGACAAGACCTACTACTGTAGATACGAAGTGTGCTGTGTTCTTTAAAATATGTTATCTAAAAATTATTTTTCTTTGTAAGTCAAAATAAACAATCTAAATCTTTGGGACAAGTCATTAAACTCTTGAAGGGACTATTAAATTTGCTAGAATGTTCCAACAAGCTATTGGCTGCTGTTGTCATCGAGAACGTCACGCAAGACGCACACTTTGCCACACGGGACACACCGGTTGGTCGGAGCTGAACAACAGTGACTACAACGGTGGTGGGAGGGAAACACCGCCCGCTCGTGTTTGCCGGGCAACAAAACCCCGTCTACAAATCGCACAGTAACGTCAGTTATAAACTAAGCTTAGCTAACTGGCTAGCCGCTGGGTGAACAAGCTGTCTAGGTTAAGGATTAATTCTAGATTATACCACATTCGCTATTGAACTATTAACAAATGTTTCTCTATTTATTTACTGAGAAATTCAGATTAATCAGCCGACACGACACACAAGTTACGCTAACAGCAGCTAGTCAGTAAAGCTGCATTCACGTGCGTTACCCCAACACCGGCGAGACAACAACTGTTAAAATAACACCTCTGTTCTCTGCAGCTGTTTTCTCACAAGTTCAGTAAATAATATCTGTATTTTAGGTACTTACGGTGTACATCTGTCGCTGTACTCGTTAGCGACTGTCTCGATCCCTCCGGCTCGGGCAACAGCTACATAGCAGCTTTGAAAGCCCAAGTCAAATCCCACCACTGACATCTTCTGCGATACGTATGTCTTCTAAGCTTTAACGTTATCTACAGTACGGCGTAGAGAAATAAAAACAAAGGTACAACTACAGCTTTAAGAGGATGTCAAAGTCAGGCGGAGTAGTAAGTTGTTTAGCGCTGGTGTTAAGTAGGTACACTTCTAGTCATAATCCACACCGCTGACTATTACCGGTGTCTCTGATCTGTGCTGGCAGGCTGCAGTATCAAGGTGGTCTTACTGACTTCTCGCCGGGAGTCATCGCGAGATTTGCGTAGTTCTAGATATCTCTGGACCTTTCTATAACCATGTGAGAGATACTTCTCCAATAGTCGAGGATTTGGTGGAAATATCGGGAGGTTTCTTAACATTTCGAGATCATTTTATAACTGAAGACGTACTGTGAGAGCACACTATGTTGTATGTATGTCCAGGATAAATAATGTAACGATGCCTGGGATCAACTGTAGGTGGGAAAACAAAAATAGACTGTGCTGCATAAGGATGTTGAAAGTATGAAGTCATATGTAAAAAGCTTACCACACGACTGAGTGAGCGAAGCAAAGCTACACATGCATTTCTCACAATATATTATATATAATAATAATAATATTTAATTTTTTTTTTTCAAACCAATGATAAGTATAATTCATCATTTAGAGTATTTAATTTGGTTTCTGTCATAAAAACACCATAAAGTACACAGCAATGACTGAAAGTAGGAAAAAAAGACCCTGGTGACACTTAAGCCCACATATCTATAAAGCAGCATTCAAACATCTGATAAAAGTTTTTTTAAACACACCATAATGTAGTTATGCATCATTGTTTATTATTACTTTTTTAATGTAAACTATCTGTCTACAATTACAACTTATATATTTAATATTTTTACAGGTGTTTTTTTGCCACATTCTCATTTATTGCAGGTTTATGTAACAGCCTCCATTTGTGGGTGACAACAAGGTATAACTGTTGCTTACAAATACAACAATACACACTTACATCTACATTACAACAGCATTAAAAAGTGTCATACACCATTTATCACCTGCTCATATACTGCTTATAAATGGTAAATATGGAGGCTTAAAGTAAAGAGATATCTTTACTCCCAACTTCGTCTTTGTTCTGCAATTACTAGGTAAGGATTGAACATGTTTTTTTGGTGGCATGAAAATGCTGTTTGAGAACCATTGAAATAGAAATGAGAGATGATCACATGTAAATGCAGCTCTGACAAGAAGTAAATATGGGTGGGTGTAATGACAGTTGAATAGTGGGAGGGTGCACTGCGTTGGTGACACAGATAACCAAATGCTCAACCTCAGCAACTGTTTGCCCAGTATCTGAATATATGGAATTAAAACCAAGAAGAAAAAAAAAACAATATTATATACTATACTAATCTAGTACAATATTATCAATGTGTTCATTGTAACTAATAGTGGTAACACTTGAAAACACTACCCTCTTGTTTCTTTTAAAGAATATCCACTTACCAAAATTAAATTCTTGGAAAGTGTCCTCAGTCCTTTATTTGATTTTTATTATTTTCACTGTAGTGACAACAAATGGATAAAAACCAACTGAGTCTCATGTAGCCAAAAGTATGGAGAGGGCCAAGCCTTGATGTATCCAGTTTACAGTGAGGATTGTGGGTTTTAAATAGGCTGCCCTAAAAACCTCTGTGGCCTTAGCAAACTGTGATCAATATGCGGATCAAATGTGTAAATCCCATCAGATCTGCTGCCTGCTGCTGCTGGCTTCTGTGCTGCAACTAAACCCGTCCATATGTTTTTGAATAGGGCTACGAATTTCTATAGTAGTGTGCACCCAACACTGTGCCCTGTTACTGACCTGACAAATGGCTGGAGGATACAGTAAACACCAATGGGCTGTTTATTTTTACAGATCAATATGGGTTATTGTGATGTTTGTGTTAACTGATATACACTGAATGAAAACTAATACTCCTGTACACTGAAGTGCAATTCATTTACAGTTCTGTAATCAATACCCTGTGAAGCAGAGATCACTGCTGACAACTAAAATGTATGTGGCTATAGTTTGTGGCATTGTAATCAATAGGTTGCATTTTATAAAATGGTGACTCTACTATTTAGACTCAGAATGTTGATGGTTTGGTAGATTAAACACCTTTTTAATATAAGGCAGTCCTCTGTAACATCAAAATAAGCTGTATGACCTGAATAAAGTTATATATAATATACATATCTCAACAACACCGAACAAGAAAGGCAGCATTTTAACTGTTAACTGCCCTGCATTGTAAAACTGTATCTAATAGGCTTATACACACGTGCAGTGGCCCATCTTGGCCAACAGGGGGCGCCGGATACGTTAAAGTTGCCGGAAATACAGACTGATTAGTTACCGACGAAGGAGAAAAAAGTAAACTGCAGCATGGCGACTCCCATGCATAGAATAATAGCCAGGAGGCAAGCGTGAGTATAATTTAGTTAATTAAATATAACTGCTTCGTTTTCATATTCTGCGAATACCGCAGTTTTTATAAAAAATTAACACACACTCACATTGAGTTTCGTCGAGCTTCGTGTCATATATATGATGTAAACAATGAACGACGAGAGGCTGAATGGCAACACAAACGCGCCGCTGTCTTTCATAACAAAACTGGATTATTGTTCAACTTTAGGACTCTTTTCTGTTATTTAGCCTTTGAGCTCATGACTTATGTGTTTCAATACAAAAATAACCGACAAGTATTCAGTTTACGTGAGATTACAGTAAGCTATGTTAAGTTTTAGTAACAGTGGGGGGGTTTTTCAGTCGAAGTGACTTTATCGACTATAATGTTTGTCTTGTTTACGTTTGGCTGTCAGAGTATTAGTTTAAGTAATACATTTACTGCTAACCAGAGCAGGAAGAAGGGCTTTACTGTTTACTATATTTTGTAAATAACAAAAGCAGATAGACCCTTTCCTAAAACCTCTACAGAAATGACAACTCCATGCTTTCATTTGTATATTGAAATGAAAAATTCCGCCGATTGAAAATGAGTTTAGAGTGGATTATGGACCATTTTTTACTAATTCGTTTGTTTTGGTACATTCAGGCCCTGAGAATAAATGAATTAACTCTCGATCTTTGGAAATTACTCCCTTTCTCAATGGGATTAGGAGAACTGCAGAGCTATCCGTATTATTGTTGTTATAAGATGTATTTAATCAGGTAATCTCTTTGAGATCAAGGAATCTTTTACAAGAGAAACCTGAGTATGGCAGAGCAGATAAGGCACACAAACACAGCATCACCAAAATATGAGACATCAGTGTTTGTGGAGGTTGGGGTGGTTACATGGCTGTACACAAAATATTTGAGTTTGGATCCTCATGGAAGGCACTGCATTCAGATTTGTTTGTTGTATTACACACAGAGAGGCGAACAAACAACATGTGCGATGCCAGAAGTGTTTGGAGATGGGACACTGGACCTACGAATGCACAGGGAAGCGGAAATATGTGCACAGACCATCAAGAACAGTTGAGTTGAAAAAGAAACTCAAGGAGAATGAAAACAAACCCCTCAGCATCACTGGGTAAGGCATCTGCATTGTGGATCTGCATCACCAGTGGGAGAAGGGCAGGTCTCTGCAGATTGTGCTTTATGCTGCTAAAATACATGTTTAAGATTTTTTATATAAATGAGCATTGTTAGCATTTTGATCAGAAGCGTGATTATCATAGTCCTACTGGATGATTCATCTCCTTTAGGTATAATGAGCACCAGCCTCAGTTACATCACTGTATCCATATACTTTACTGGAAACACAAGTTATTTATTGACTGTATTTGATGATGGTAGTTTATGGTAATTTATGTCACTCTGTGGGTTATTTCCTGCTCCAGGCTCTTCTCAGTATCACACATTGAGTTGCAGTGAGCCACAAAGTTTTATCATCTTTTCCTAAAAGAAAAAGTTAGGAAGAATGTATATTAATTAGAGCTGCACTGATTAGTTGATAAAGTAATTAGTAGACAAGAGAATTAATTTAATTATCAAGTAATTGTTTAAGTTGTTTTTCTGGGAAAAATGTTAAACATTTGCTGGTTGGCTTTGTGTTTTGGGCTGTTCGTTTCACAAAACAAAGGCATTTGAAGATGTCATACTGGGCTGCAGTAAATTATAAAATGATTAATCAAGAAAATAATTGGCAGTGAAAATAACCTTGCAGCCCTGATTTTCACATCTCCAGAAGAGTCTAAAATGCCTGTGAGATTCCTCTAAACCTCCCGTGAAGCAGCATTCAAGTGATATGTAGGCAGAAGGGCACAGGATGGGGGCTGCTTTGGTTGCACATACACCCAGCAGTGCTCCCACGGAGGCATTTGAAACAGAGCTGTGTCACTGTGGAAGATGTAGAAAATGATAAGATAAACGTTAGTTCTTTAGCTCAAGGCACGGCCATTTAGCAATCACTAATTTACATGAGGATATCCCCATAAAGGCTGCAGTTTCATTTAACGGTGTACAGTTTAGTATTTGAGGAAGTACAAGAGCCTCATTTGACAACTCTACTATTACCTAATAACTATTACCTAATCTTTTGTGTATGTGAGAAAGTGAACCATTTTGGCTCAGTAATCATGGGGCCATAATTCAGAAGCCTTTGAATAGAGAGAGGAGCTGGTGTTCACACCTTTTTGGCTTTACAGTCACCTGCTCGCTGCCCTGGTGGGCGGTCAGGCTGAAATAGTTTTCACGGTCGTCTTAGTCAGCAAGGGAATTTGGCTTGTCAGAGGAACGGCAAGGGTGTGAAACTAAGCTGAGATGTCATGTTGTGAGAGACTGTACCATGGTGCAGTTAAAGGCACTCAGCATTTTCTGTCCCATGCTGAGGGAAACATAGTCTGTGGATTAAATGGAGCTGCTGTTGTGTTTAGTAAAGGACACATAGGTAGTAAAGGAGTCTTTACTATGGAAACATCACTGTGCAAAAACTGACCAACCAACAGGGGAAAATGCTACAGATTTTTACTGCCATCTAGAGGATGTAGTGATAAATACAGTGTACTCTGTTAAGAACTCTAAAATATCAGAATTGATTTTTTTCCAATGACATTGATTTAATAATTATTACTGGTGCTTGGGCTGGGCTCTGTGAGGATTCAGGCTCAGCTTATTGTCAAAGAAGTGTCACTAAATCTATTGCTTTTTTTTTTCTTTTTGTCTCTTTACAGACCAGGAAGAGAAGGCTCCAGTGAGAAGAAAATTAAAAAGAAGTATGTAAATAACCATATTTTGACATGCAATAAATGTTTTGACACAGTTATTAGGATGTAAGATGAAATTTCCTCAGAAGCAGCTAGGTTGAAAGTTTTAGTCTTGACGATGTTGCACCAAATTCCCTTGGCATGTCAGTTAGTTTGGGTCATTCAGTCGCGTCGAGTTGTGGTAGTCAAGTTTGGAGTCAGGATGGCACTGTGATCAAGCTATGTCATAGAGCCTTTCTTTTGTTTACAGATGGTAGATGACTTCTCCACCATTACTGTTCCACTCTTGTGTCAAAGCATTAACTGTAGATATTTGAGGACAGAAACGGGATACAACAGCTCCCTCTAGTGGAGGCTTTTGATGATCTTGTAGAAATAATAATGTCTGTAGAAATAGTGATGTTTTCAAATGTCTGAAGATTAAGCTGTTCTAAATCAGTCCATTCAGATATAGAAGTCATATTATGGCTGTGTTGTTTGTACATATTCAAAAATATGTGTACTGATATTAATTCTTAGTCTTCTTAAGATAAGATAGACTTTATTTATCCCACTTGTAGAAATTTTTAACAACAATTCTTCTACAGGGGAGCGTAGGTCATCACATCTAAATGTTTGAGTTTGAAATTCCTTTTCACAGCAGACATATTGACTTGACATAGCACAGGTGGAAGTAATAGCATAGCGATGGCTCTGCTCTGCTCAAGTGTCCAGTAAATCCTTGACAGTGAACCATGAGATACAACTGCTGATGCAATGTGGGGCACTGGGCTGCCAGTGGCTAAACAAAACTGGAGTCACCGTTAATAACGACGTCATTTTCTACACTCATCTTTTTCTTTATCAATTCCTAAAGAAGTCAGATGGGTCTTTTTTTCACAGCATATTTTTTGACTTGAAAGCACAGGTGGAACCAATACCATACTTGATGGCTCTGTTGCTGCAGTTACCATAGCGCTATGCAGCCAGTAATGTGTTAATGAATTACCTGCCTCTGCCAGATAAAATGTCTGCTAATATTAAGGTACAATTTATCAAGGGTTCACTCATTCCGTTTTCCTTGTCAAGTGCATTCCAGCCTTCGGTGAAACAACTGATGTCGTTATCGGTGGATTATTCACAATAATAAAACAAAGTGGTGTTAAGTTACACCCATTATTTAGTGTGGAATTTACCTCCGTGCGGATTTTTAAATTCTTTTTTTTTTTAGAGTGGCAAGGCCATGCTTGCCTGTTAATTGAGAGGGAGGGCAGATGCCCATCAGTCACAGGATATCAGAGGCTGGTGACTGTGAGGAAGTGATGTGCGGACCGCACATCAAAAGAACTATTTAGCACTAAAGTGTCCTCCTCCTCTGGGGAGACACTGGTGAAGCCTGATGGAGTGAAACTAATCTGATTGCTTTTCCGGTGATGTGACTACACTGGTTTATACAACGTCCAAATTAGACAACAAGTACGTATGTAATTTTCCCCGTTTTATCAGGTCTTCCAAAGTAAAACAAGAAAATCCTTGCAGAACCTTGCAAACACCTTTTTATTTCACTCAAAGGAGGCAAACCGAGCGTGTTGAACAGTCAAGATAAAAAGCAGTTCAAAGTCTTCTTTTCACCTTTGCTAAGCCACACCACAACAGCCACCACAGCCCACAGTGACAGGTACAGCATGAGGCTTAACAACTACAAGCGCCGCTCTGTTTTCTGCATTCACGTTTTTGTCCTTTTGTGCTCTGCCCACTTCACCTCTCAGGGCTAAAGACTCGAGTGACAGCAGCAGCGATTCAGACGGCTCCTCCAGTGACTCATCGTCAGACAGCAGCGACTCCTCCAGCTCCTCTTCAGATGACAGCGACAGCAGCAGTGACAGCGACGATGACAGCTCCTCCTCATCCCCCTCCTCCTCCTCCTCTTCATCCTCAGACAGCTCAGACTCAGGAAGCAGCAGCGATTCAGATCAAGGACCTCCAAGGAAGAAGAAAAAGAAGAAATAAATAACTAAGTGGGTTTTCTTGGTGTCGTTTTCCCTGAGTTAATTTTAGCTGTCCGCTTTTTTTTTCTCAAACCTATCACAGTTGGTTGGATCTGCATGGATAGGACACAGTTTTAATAGCAAAAATGGACTAGGATGAGAGGAGAAGAGATTATTTTGAGTTGATTGTTGTGTTATACAGTACGTTCTGTTTTCAAAACACTTTTCCCCTGTTACTTCTACTAATGAGAGATTTTCTCAAGATTGTAGGTCTACTGAGGAGGATATACATTTTAAATATCTGACAAAAGTAGTGTGCTTATTCATGTTGAATCTTGTGATTTTGTACTAAAGTATATTTTTAGTCAAACTGAATATGTACAGCTCAGAACCTTAATAAAGCAACACCATATTTAGTAATGAAAAGACATTAGAATGAGACCTTTTAAAGGACACTGAAAAAATTCAGTTTGTTAAATTTTTAATTAGTTTGAAGTTAAATTGTCTTGTGAAATTGCAGTTGCTTGTTTCACTGTAAAATAAACTTGGCTTGTTTTTGCTTTCAAAGCTCTTGTGTATTTGCTCTTGTAAAAGGGTTCATTTCGTGTCAGTGATACAGATTATAATGGCTTTAAGTATATGAAATTGAGAATAAAACAGTACTGAATAGCATTTTCTGGTAACTGTTTTACATATAGGATATTTTCAAAAACAGCATCTCACAGTGCCAGGCAAGGTTGGTAGACAGAATAATATACATTTAAAGTGTTTTTAAATGCTTTATTGTTATTTTCAGTCATTAAAATGCAAAAGTGAATAATACTCATTAAGCCTGAAATGCAAGTTTTGTCCAAAAGAGTCAAATTTCTTCCCAGAATATAGGATAATTTTTGTAACTGTTGAAGTTTTTAGGTGTGGCATAAAACACAACAAGCATTATGCCACCGCTTAATCATCAAATATACATGCATGATATTTTATGCATCAGGAGCCAAAATTGCAGAAACCAATTTTCAAGAATTACTAGTATTTTCTGGGGAAAGTTGATGGATTTTTGTCATGAAGGTATTAGGTCTCATGATTTCAATTTATACTAATAAAAGTCAGTCAGCTGTCAAGGTTTTTAAAACTTTTGTTGTAGGCTATTTAAACCAAGCTAGTTAAACCATTGTGTCAAATGTGCCTGAAAGCCATAAAATGGGAGGTTCTGGTGTCACCTGAGCATGCACCATGCTGACTCCAAGTCCCCCTAAGTCCTTATGCAAACAACCCTCCTGGGCTGGAACAATACTCAGTATGTTTAATCAAGTGATTTATTACTGATTAATTTATTGGCTTAGAAGCACATGACAACTTTAGTGGTGCATTTGTGTATGTAAAATTACATATCAATCTACAGGAGGGAACAATGAAACGCTGTTCTGAACGTCAAGTATGAGCAACCTGTGCGTCACAGAAATGTTGCATTCATAGTATGCTGGAATTATTCTTATCATACAATATTGTATGTATGTTGATACATGATCGTGCTGTTACTTTGAAACTGAAACATCAAAATGATTCATTAGATTTTACTCAGCTTTCTTATCGGTGGTTTAGGAATATGAATAAACTGAGAATATGTTCGCTGTCAAAATAATGATTTCGCTTAAGTTGAATAAACCCGCATAAAAGCTTTTGAACCTTCTATATTGCTTCAAAGGCCATCTACTTTCCCGGTCACGTCTATAAAACATTAACTCCCCTTTGATGTTTACTCGGTTTGGTGGTTTGGTTTAGATTTTTCCGACAGCACCTGAAAGTAGCACCGCTTGCCATCCATGCATCCAGTCCTGTATGTGGTACCTGCTGGCTACTTAACTTAGCTAGCAGCTTTACCTATTAGTCACTTCTGTTTAGGAATAATAAAATGAACGAGAGACAAAATGATTTCCTTTCGTTTTCCGCTCGGTGTGCAGATGCGTTTTAAGGAAAACATGGAGACCATCCATTTGATTTTTGTATTTTAGCTGTTACGGCGTCTTGCTGAGTCCATTTTGCGTGTAACTGGAAGTGGAAAAGACAAAGAGAAAAGAGCTTTCCAATAGCTAGAATGGTTTGGGCCTAAAAAGAAGACAAGAGGTAAGGATGCTCAGTGTCACAAAAGATGCTATTTGGGGATTGGTTATTCATGATGATTATCTGACATTTGGAGTGACTGTTAATTTAAATCTCCGCAGAAAAATTAAGTGGTTTCGAGGCTAGCTAGCCGCTAGCCTAGCCTTTAGCAGATTCAGCTAGCTAACGTTATGCTAAACCGAAGATGCAGGTAGTCCTCTAGGTAGCGTGTTAGCCTTTTGCTAAATTGATAGATACTGTAGCTACTTTGAGTTTCGATGACAGCAAACTTTACTAATAGTTGAAATGATAATAAAGGTTAATGTTCATTTCATTGGAGCGGAGGCTTTCGGTTCCCGAAAAGTAAGTCAGACATCGTAGAGATAGCGATCGTGTTTTTGTTCCTGTAATGTTAGCTAACAGGTCATGACGTCTGGTGTTTGTGTTTTTTTTCCTGTTAAGCCATGGTTGACATAACTTACACACCTAAGTTTGTCAACTAGTACTACTTTGTGTTATCGACAAGGGGATGTTTATTTGGTATGAAGTTGAATAAAAAAACAGAAGCTGCTCACAGTTTGTTTATCATGTATATATACAGTTTAGTCTAGTAAATTAAACTCTCTAAACTGGGAAATTGAAACATAAGCAGTAATTGTTTTATTTGCTTGCGGTTTCTCTACCGTAAACAGATTTATTTTTAATAATCCAGTGCCCACAACAGTCGTCAGCTTGCTCACAGTGGCTAGCAGAAACTTTGGGTTTGTTGTCTTGCAACCAGCACACATCGTATTCTGCATTTAGTATGCTCACGAGATTAGTCTCGGTGCCACTCCTATCTGTCCCAAGCTTAAATCCTAACAATTTACCTCAAAAATTACCACTG
>BRZM01000449.1:60157-146502 GCA_033238685.1 Lates japonicus | reverse complement strand
ATGGAAGCATGTATTGCTTCCTTTGTCAATGCTATTTCATTCCCACCTTCTCCTCTACACAAACAACCACACACATGCAGCACATGCACACACACACCGACAGGAACGGAAATAGGATGTACATCCGCCGAAGGATCCAACTGGAAATGTTGACACTGCTCTCCCCATCAAGTACTGCCCTGAGACAAACGGGGAGGAAGGGTGAGAGGGAGAGAAACTAGGGGAGCTAGAGAAAGCAAGAGGGAGCATTTTGACAACCCAGAGGATTTGCCCGGATGCTTGTGGGTTGGCCTTGCAACTGTTTTCCTAATAGATGATTTGTGCTGGATACACTCTGAGGGGGGCTCTAAAACATGCAGCTTTCTCAATGAACGCGAATGGCACCACAACCCTTTAGGATTTCGCCATAGAGTACAGTGAAGGAAACTTTGAGTAAGCAGACCTAGTTGTTGCCAGGCTGATGAAAAAAAGAAAAAGCTATGAGAGAAATAGGCTCTTCTCTTTGGTGTGCTATTTTGTTTGACTTTGTTCATATGGCACTGACGAGCTATCTCTCTGCCATTTCCACGTGGCATATGACCGCCTAAAAGTTTGTAAGCTGAGAGCGTACTGTTTTAAGCGAAATGAGGCAAGAAAGAAAGAAAGAAAAATGAGCCTAAAGTGACTGAACGCTTATTCTGTGTAGCTTAAGTCTCGCTTAGAGGTTGAATCATCAAGCAGTCACATTAGATCTTTAATCCATTTAATAACAAGTGGTGTGGTGGCAATTTTGTAACTGGAAGTAGAGGAATGCTGTGATGTGGCTAGGTAATTGCTAAGCATTTGGTCTTGAAATGATTTGATCAAAGTATGTGTAGTATGTGCAGACTAAACTATAAAGGAGGCAAGAAAATAGAATGTTTATTGATCGGCACCAAATAATCTCTACATGGCGTAATGCAAGTGCATTGCTTTTGTTTTGGTTTTTTTAACCAAGTGTATTGGCATGCTGCTTAAAGGAAATAGTCTAACATTTATACCCATCAAGCTGCAATGTGCTTAAATTAATGAGCTTTAGAGGTTCCCGAGGTCAAAGACTAGGCTAGCTGTTCTGCCCGTCTCTGCCCTTTATGCTAAGCTAAGCTTAAACACATGCTGGCCCAAGTCTATCCAGAGAAGAAAGGAATTGAGCTGGCATACTTCCAGAATGTTGCATTCTCAAACTTAAAAGTTTTTTTCTGATGTGAGGGAAGAGTAAGTAAACGTATTTCACAAATAATACAGTGCATCTAAAAATGCTCCTTACCTTAAGGAGGAGGATCTACATCTAAGAATTCCATATCACATCAATATGATAGAAAGAACTAAATTTTGCTTGTGGTGCTCAAAAGTAATTGTAGATAATATAAAGATAGAAAACTCAGGAGAAATACTTGTAACTTCAAGGAACTGTAAGACTTATTGTGAACAGTTTTACATTTTTTCTTTAACCTTTGGAATAAAAGAAGCACCATGAAAAGTGTATTTATTCAACCTAGGTGGAAAACCGAGTTACGTTATATGTTTAAAATTGTCTCTACCATTCATTCTCCTCTCTATTTTAGTAATGGTTTTTATTCTGGGTACATGACATGCCTGTCTGTGAACGTCGGTTAGTACTGTGTTTCTATATATTGTTGATGGTTTCTATAACTATGACATCACAATGATAAGTTCTGAAGAGGTAGGTTAATCTAGGTAGGATACCAGCAAGGCCTAGATGGAAAATGCAATGGCCTGCCACTGAGGTATTGCAAGGGATTTTAAAAAACTGCATTGACATTAAAAGAATAAAACAACATAAAAAATTGTATTTAATCTGTGATCTGTCCAAATTGAATTTTGTGTTGGCTAATGGGATACGTCTGCTGATGACAGGAAAGTGTCCCTAGATGGACCACCATCGAATACTTAAATTTCAAAAACTTAAAGTATCCTCCAATTGTCCTAAAACTGTGAGAGATGGAGGATAAGAAATAGGCTGACTGTTTCACTCTGTCTCTCTCTGCCACACACACACACACTTCCACTCCCAGTGTCTCAAGTACATTTTGAGTGGGACTCTCTAAATCACTGCTTGCGCCTGCAAATATGGGAGAGAACTGTCATCCATTGTTTTAGTTGAGTAGGTACGCCCACATACACACACACACACACACACCTTTGTTGAGACCGAAACTGGCTTGTCTTCTCAGCCGTGATGTCTCATACACAAATACACTCTACACATAGACCAACTGCAGCGATGACGCCTGTGATGGTCAAAATATCCCCAATGGAATAGCATGGCGAAGCTATACCTCTCTTTGTTCCTTTCTATCCTTTTAATAACTCCAAATACACACTACTGATACTATGCTACAGTGTGGTACCAGGATTATTTAAACATACTTATTCATGCAATAAAGACACACTATATGATTGTAAAATCAGGTTACAAGTTTCACCGACCCTTTGTGGGCAGTGTGGCAGTTGATGTCCCATGAAGTCCTACATTACTCAGCATCCTATGGGAAACTGAGCTCTGTTCCTTCCACTGGAAAACATTTCTTTTATTAAGAAAAGTGCCTTTCAAAGTATCTGTGGACGCTTTTCGACTCCTTGATGACGCTCAGAATAAAGGAAAAGTAGTCATCATTCAATTGTTGAAGTATTATCTACTTTTGTCCCATTATAATACCGTAAAGAAACCAGAACTCAGGCAGAACATCATGACGTCCACTGGAAGAAACTCCTGATTTGGTTAGGTAAAATAATGATTATGACGATGGTAACTATGATTGGTTATCACCACAAATAACTAAAAAGGGAAACTCATTTCACAGTATGGGACCAGGATTCTAGCCAAGAATGGGAAATGAACCGCAAATGAATCTAAATTGCTATACCTGTATTGAATATAATACATAAATAATATGGGAGTATTTTCATTTGTTGGCTGATATTAGTGTATCACCATCTGTATGTCTCTTCTGGTTCCGTAAGATCTGATTGTTGAAACTGTAATTAAGCAAGTTTGATTTTCATTCAGTCCATACCTTTTATCATGTGAATTAATATTTAACAAGTGGTAAAGTAATAGAAAACATCTGTATTTTATGCAAACAAGAGCGGAAGGCTTATTCTTTATAAAGATGACTACATATGTGTTAAGGACATGATGCAAAACATTACAGTATCCTTTTCTACTTCCCTTGGAAGTTGTCAGAACACCTCTATTCTGGCAGTCAATGCGTAAGTGTGCTTAATACACCTAGCCCTCACTGCGTTGCTGCCTAGTCTCCTCTGGGAAAGAAATGTCCAAGTTTAACTCTCTTATCTCCTCCTCTCCTCTCCTTTCCTCCCAGTCATTCAGAAATATGAAAAATAAAAGCAGAAAAAAAAAAAAACTGTGCAGCTGAGGGAAAATAGACTCTAACAAATGGTGGTTCAGGCTTATTTATATAAATACTCATGCATTCCACACACCCCAGATATCTCGTACTGTCGGCTGTGGCTATGACCATGTCATTGCAGGATACTGTGGCTTCCTCTCTCTTTCTTTCTATCTTACCCACTCCCCACTTTATTCTGTCCCCGCTTCCTTTCTATTCTGTTTTTAGGCAACATCCCTTTTCTGTGTGCACCCCAGTCCAGAGGAATAGCTATAGCACTGTTCCTGTCTCCAGAAGGAATGTTCCAAAGCATACTGGCCTTTGGAAGTGCCCTCATTGTCTGTTGACCTGCAGGTGAGGAGGTGATGGAGGGGAGGAAGAAGGAGGATCTAATGGAAAGGCAGCAGAGTAGGAGGTAGAGGGCGAAAGAGAGGAGAAATGCGACAAACAAGCAAAACTGTTTAAAAAAAGAAATACCGCTTACACTGCACATTAAGAACATGTTTGCTGCTCCCAAAACAGGTGTATAAAAGCCACATTTTTAAAGTAACCTCATGAATTCCTTTGTTGAGTAACAGCGGCCTCTGCAACTACAAACGGTGAAAAGCTTATCAGTTCTAAACAAAGTTTAATCAATTATTTGACTAAAGCTCCAATTGTATAGTCCCATGTAATTTTAGAACAGGAAACATATCCTACTTGTGCCCGGCGTCATCACCAAACCTGTTTACAATTCTTCATATATTTCAAAATGTTTCTTGCTGATAACGGAGATTAACGCTGGTTTTACTCACATCCAGGTCCTTTAATTGATCTACAGTCCGCATTACTCTTGAACTTGCTACCTGATTCCGCCAGTCTGAGCCACTAACTATCTCAGTTAGGTACCTCTGTGGGATACTGCGCCAGTCTGAAGAGTATATAAATACAAATATAGGTCAAATAAGGGAGCGATTTTATTTGTACAGCGTAAGAACTGGCAGTCTCTATGAGTTCCTAGAGGTAGAGCACTTGCTGACTGCTTTGTTTCAATCTGTGGTCCAACCTATCCCAAAACCATCCTAGTTGGGTTTAGGGCTAGTGATTGTGGAGGCTAGGTCATCTGACACAGCACTCCATCACTCTCCTTCTTGGTCAAATAGCCTTGCATAACCTGGAGGTGTGTCGGGGTCATTGTCCTGTTGAAAAAACAAATGATGGTCCCACTCACGTGCAAACCAGATGATGGGTATGTCGCTGCAGAATGCTGTGCGGCCAAGTGCTATAGGTGCTTGAATCTTTGAATAACCTGCCAACAGCCACCCAGCAAAAGCACCCCACACCATCACACCTCCCTCTCCATGTTTACAGTGGGGAACCATTTATATAGAAACCATCTACTCACCTTCTATGTCACAAAGATATGGCAGGTAGAACTAAAAATTCTCAAATTTGGACCCATCAGACCAAAGTATAGATCGCCGGGTCTTATGTTCATTCCTTGTGTTTGCTGGCCCAAATCCAATTCTCTCTTCTCTTCTCATTAGTGGTTTCTTTTGCACTGACCACCATGGAGGCCTGATCTACAGCAGTCTCCTCTGAACAGCTTGATGTTGATATGTGTCTGCTACTTGAACTTTGAGAAGTATTTATGGGCTTTAATCTGCTGTTAACTTGTGCTCTGAGGCCAGTAAATTCACTGCACTTATTTTCTGCAGCAATAGTAACTCTTGGTCTTCCTTTTCTGGGGCGGACCTATTGAGAGCCACAGTTTCTCATAGCATTTGATGGTTGAAATATGAGGATATATCTAAAGTTCTTTAACCTATCAATTATCTGTTTTGTGTGTTTTTATATAGTGGGAAGCTTCTGTAATGGCAATAAATACCTCTCATCCTAGCTGAACATCTTAGGCAGTACTAGAAATATAGATAATTGATGCAAGCTTTAAAAAAAACCTTATTCTTTTAAGTGCACTGCCAGTTGAATGCACCTCTGCTTTCCTTTGAGGAGAAAGCCCACGGATCACTGTCCAAAGTGCTGCTCCGAGGCTCCAGATAGAGTGCATGCCAGCATGGTTTTGCGTTTGATTTGAGTAAGGAAACCGCTCTGCCACACTCCAGCATTGTTTTTACAGTTTCATGCAGCAACTAGAAATGACCTGCCCCAGGCCCAGGGCATATATCTTAGGACAACATAGGAAGGTGGAATCTCCTTTTCCAGTCCTCCAGTCAGGCCTATTCTCTCCATTCACCTCCCAGAGATTTTGTCTGTACACCGAACTAAAATGAATGCAAAAGAACTTCTTGTCAAAATAGTGTGTCAGTTTTATTGTAACATAACAGTGGAGGGTGAATAGCTATCCAGTGATGCTGCAGGAAATATGACTGAGCTTCGCATTTTACTTCGTGGAAGTATAAAGAACGACTGCTGCCATTAGATTATTTTTCAAAAGTGAGTGCAAGTTGCTTTTCCTTGTCTCCTAACTGCATGTCAATTCCTAGACCAGTGCTTAAATGTTATAGTAAAATGTTTCTCGACTGTGATCATGTGTTTCCAAGTCCCTTTTAGTCTTGAAAAATGTCTCTGCAAAAGTAGTAAATAATTCTAAAACATATGGTATGCTTTAAAAAATGATGTAACACAGGGTATATTATAGTCATTTCATACTAGCATTTAATGAATAATATAAAGACACGGTTTCCTGTTGAAGTTTCCCATTTTTGTCATTGATTTATCCTTGAGGTTTACTTGCCAATATCAGATTATGTGTGTGTATAACTATAATGAAGCATATGTTTATATATATCTTTTAAAAAGATTTTATGACTCTGAGGGGCTGAAATGTACATCAAATCAAGCTCAAAACCAGTTATACCAAAGTATAACCTTCATGAGACTCTATACACCCAACTCAATAAAACCCAGTGGATTGCGTACTGGCATTAGGAAGTGCTTTAGCATTTACTCAATTCTGAGGATCAATAGGTAACCCATGCTTATTCTGATGGACTGAAATCACCTTCCACAAATGACGGAAGAGAACTCAAAGCACACAAGGTGAAGATACAAGGTCACAGATAAGAGACAGAGGTCGTGCCCAATTTAGTTCATATAAGTGTTTATCAGGTTATTTTTCTCTCGGGTCAGGCTGTCCAATGTTACAGAAAGAACACATCCAACCCAAAGATTGGTAGAAACATTTTGAGTTGATAAATAATGTACCAGCAGATTGGTGCTGGGGAGCTAAGGTCACATCTGTGGTACTAATCTTGCTCTTTAGCTGCTAAGTAAATTCCACTATGCTAAATTCAGCCAGCCGCCAACTTTGTGCCATTTTTATGCTGTTTGCTGCCAGCAGGCTTGCAGTTGATTTTACTTTTTACTAAAATTCTGATGAGAGCTGTAGACAGTACCTTTTACCAAAACAGTAACGCTTGTAAAATTTGAAACCAAAAACAAAGAGCAGAAAGACCCTAAAATTCATGTAGAGTTGAGGGGAAACAGTAGAGTATGATATAACGGTGGGTTTGTCATAAAGAGCGAAACTTTCTGCATTACATGTAGTCATTTGATCCAAAATAGATTATAGCAGCTGTAGATTAGGAAAGATTTATTTCAAAATTCCATCAAACGCTTGACATGATTCTCCTATAAACTAAATCTTAAGTGCTGTGACACTTCACTGATAACCACAAAATGTTAATCATTATGCTTTTAGAAGCAACATTTGTGCTGGCAGTGAACATTTTGCAGATACTCTGAATGTAAGTGTTTGCTATATTGAATGAAATATGAGAATCAGGAAGTGGGAGGGAATTGTGGTATTAGGATTCTTGGGTCCTTGTTACACAGTGATGTATACACACATCTAAATGTGCATGTAGTCACAATCAAATTGGGATTATGTGGAATATATTAGTACTTAGTATAAGGTAAAAGCAGACAAAGGAAACAAAGCTTTTAGTAATCATTTAAAAACATTTTGTCCCAGCAGCTTTTGCAATCATTCCTCCACTGACTCTCTCCTCCTCCTCTTCTCTCCATTTGTCTCTCTCTTATTCAAAAACACAAAGTACTTGCTCCTCACACTCACACATCAACACACACACAGAAACACACACACACACACAGTACCATGGCCCAAGGCACACAGTGTACAGTTACTCACATCCCCAGGAAGCGGAGGTATGACATCACCTTATTATCTCCTGTGGGCCCATGGGAAGACCGGAGGGGGGGAGAGATTCAGAGAGACAGAGAAAGAGAGGGAAGGAGAGAAAGATAACAAGAATGAAGTCAAAGAAGAAAAGACAGAGCAAGAAAGGTGCGAGGAAAGAAGAGAGGCAAAATGAGGTGAGATGTTTCTAGATGTGTCAAAAGTGATTCTGCGTCACAGCAAATGTGATGAATGGACTCTTTTTCTCTTACACAACTGCTGCATTAAAGCTGTTGCTGTCAGTCACATGCATACATACAAAGACTTGAGTACACAAGACTTATTTTATATGGTATGTGTTAAAAACAGAGACTTCTGAAAACAATCACTGCGGTCGGTGTAATAATCCCAGTTATGCATGCTCTGAAAAGAGGTCAGGTTGAGGAAATAAACAGTGTGCTGGGTTTTATTACTCACACATGACCAAGAATCACTCATTATCAGGACTGACATCGCACTGGGATCCAGTCCTCGTCTCTTGGACAAGAAAAGTTACTCATATGGGGATGTTGTTTATCAATCAATCCATTAGTATGGTCTCCAAAATACTGTTTTTCTCCTAACATCCACTTATAAACAAACCATAAAGATGGTTCTTGAGTTCTGTACTGCAGTCTTTGTCAAGGGTATAAATGGGCTTAGACAGCAGATCTGCTTCATCCGGTAAACATGGCATCCTTTCACTGGCCGACACAGATCAGGAGAGTGTGACATGAGTACTAAAGCATATCCAGGATACTTGCTGCTGGGAACTGGACAAGTTATTGTATGCTATACTTTTTCCTCAACATTTTGGGAGCCACATCCCATGCATAATTCAGGGCATAATGCAGGTGAAATTTCCACGAAGTTACCTTTTGGTGGCCACTGGACTACAGCTGCATCACATTCTGGCTCTGCTATGACAGTCCTCTGCCATTCCAGGTCCACTGAGCCCTCAACTGTTCAGAGGTGTTCAGCATATATACAAATGAAGTACATTTTAACAGTGATGCAACCACTTAGCTTAGGAAAGTGAATGAACTAAATAGCCAGTGACTATGAATCATTGAACTGAAGTGAACAAAGTGATCTGAATCAGCAAAGTGCCGTCTTGCTCATGGATTACATGTAGATATTTTCTGTGCTTTGTTATCACTAAACACCAGGTCTACTTTTGCTACAGCAGTTCACCTCTCTGAAGCATGGAAATCACTTGTGAATGCATATAAATGTGTGTATTTAGTTAATAAAAATGTCATGATGCACTTTCTTATAGACTGGGACTTTTTACATACATAATCAAACCTAGTTTTCTGCTACTAAAGAGCACATTACTCAGGTAATACAGATACAAAAAAGACAGGACAGGGTGCCGTGTGTAGCAATCAAAGTACAACTACAAAACATCTGTTAACATATTATCATAAATAAGCTGAAAATGACTTTTCACTATGCCTGTAAATAATAAAAACATAAAAAAGAGAAAAGACAGCAAAGCAACACTGGAAACACAGCTGGTATTGAAAAAATCTGCTTTGATTCTCTCCTTGTAGTGGACCCTTAAATCAAAACAGAGACCTAACACAGCCGTAACACAACTGGTGTTAATGACAGGTAAATAGGAGCAAACTTCTGGAGAATGAGAACAAACTATCTGAACATTTCTAGTTCTGATTCCTTTTACTATATGAAAAACAATAAACTTTAAGTATTAACAAAAAGAAAAGTATTTGGATGTTACTTGGCTCTTTTTCCTGGCTCAAACTGCTCATACTTATTGCAACTATTTCAAGATCTTTTCCCACAAAGTGATAAATGATCTGTTTACAATTCAGTATGCCATCAATCAATGAGAAAATGACGTGTCCCTAAGGGTTCTGAGTGACATTGGGATAAAGCATAATATGTCATAGGACTGTTCCATTAGATGTAGGATATCCAAATGGTATGACACATCATTACATTGCTTGGCATCAACAAACACAGCATTACATTTCACAGTCCTGCCATGACTCTTGGAAATGACTTCTTTCAAACAGCTCAAATTTTCTCCAAACTTTATGCATTTTCTTATTACTGTGAGCATCCAAGTAAATCTTTAGAAATAATAAAATAATGGGGGACATGGAAAGCCATTTTTCAAAATGTGTTTCTTAACATAGTTTCACAGGGATCAATAAACTACTTGCAAATAGATTTGCTGATGAATGAAATCTATACTTAACTCTCAGCTTGCAACACATTAACAGTATAAAAATATCTTTGATTAACGTCATTTGGGTGGAAATAGACATAAAAACACAAGTTCACTGGAAAATTCATCACCTAGAGTCAATTGTGTGCGAATGAGTGTGTTTGAATCACACACAATGAGAGGAAATAACTGCTTGAACACTGACTCAGTCCAGCTCTCTTATCAAACTGGGTGGGAAAGCACTAAAATGCCTGGTCCACACCATAATACCATTGAAGTCCCACAGCCCCAGACAATAAATGTGAGGTCTGTACACTAAAGATTGTTTTTTTCCCACCACCGCTGTAATTTATCTTTATCTTAGTCTTATCATTTTCATCTGCCTACTTCACATGTGTGTACGAAAGAAATTCATCAGAGTACCACTTTATACACTATAGTTTCGTTACACCTAATTATTTGTGATTTTGATGACAGTGGTTTATGTGACTGTGGAGTAAATGAGTGACAGTGATAAAACCTGTGATGTTTCCACTCAGAGAGAAGTTAGGCGGCTTGAGCATCATCACGAAAAACAAACAGGTACATCACTGGGTACAGAACGCCTACAGCTGTCAATTACACACACACAACTCAGATGACTTCTTCCTATTCAGAAACTGTCAGCATCAAGTAGACTGTAGATACCCATCACTGTTAGAGTGAGCTCAGTCTCCAGAGTGAAACTTGATTGTCCACTTCAATCACAACCTGTGTTACAAATGCCTAATCTATACTAATAAAACAAACCGGATGAATCATGTAGACAAAAGAAAGCAGGGGAACAAATGTGATAAAACTGCTGTTATTCTGGAGAAACTGGATTTGGGAAATAAGACAATGGTGTATCTCATCAAGTTGACATCAACCTACAATGGAGGGTTTATGAAGAAAACAACAGGTGCAGGTGTTATGACACAGTAAATTTTTCTTTTGCATGTGTTGGCTTTGTTTGTCATTGACAGTGGCCACAGACTGGTTTTTCTTCAGCAATGGCGCAAGTTAGAACATGAAATAAAGAATTTACTCCTGTCTGAAAATGCACCTCAGGGTGACCCCCCCCCCCCCCCCCGGTCAGTGGTGTAGCACAAAAACCTGCACTCTGCTCATATGCAGCCTCAGTGGGCCCCCTTATCATTTTCATCATGAATCTGTAGTGGTTATTGGGATTATCTGGTTTTAACACAGCTTAATCTGAGTTATTAAACTTCTCTGATGCTGCTGAAGGTTTATTTCCATCAGTAAAACATCAAAACACCAACTAATCATGTTTCAAATGAGAAATTCTGATATTTTTTAACTACAAGAAATAGACTGTCAAACTATTTATTCAGCCAACAGTAATAGCTGACTTATCATGCTAATAACGCAAAATTACAGATTAAAATTTTAATTACAGGCTTTGTGAAGGGCCCTACCTTGTTGGGGCCCTGGTAACTTAGTTCCAATATTCCCTTAACAAGGAACATGTTTAAATCTGCAGCAGCCAGCATAGGCAACCATGTGGCCTTTCAGAGAGACAAGATGTGGTTGGTCTGGATAGGAGCAGCAGCAAAGCAGACACACAAAAGAACAAACAAACAACAACTGTAAATAGGCAAAATTGCAACACAGGATAATATATAATAAGTGCTATATGTACTGTCAGATAGACAAATATTGTAACTACATTCATAAAAAAAAAAAAGAAACTATCACATTTGGACACAATAAGGTGAGACCATCACATAATCCTATTGTCGAGTTCTCATACTGACTGAGACATGTCATCCACTTAGTAAAGTAGGAAGTGCTCAGGCATCACAATGTGGCCTTGGTCTATAAATAGCTCAGGTCTATTTATAGATTAATGGATGGATGACTGTAACTCCCCTCAATGTCACTGAGGCCCAGTGACATAACAGGAGCCAATGAGCCACTGCTTTTGTGCTATGTTAGTGATCAAGGGCAATGTCTTCCAAAATAGCAGGGTCAGCTGTTTATAAAAGGGCAAATCTCCCCCAAAATGACACAATCTACACATTTCTCTGACCCAGATTTCTTCCTCACAGCAGTTAAAATGCTTTTGCAGTGAGCTCAGCCATCACCGATGAGTCCTTTCTTCATCTTCATGAGCGCTCGCTCACTGCTGACCATATTCACCATCACAGTTTAACTTAAGCGAGCAGGGCAGCGCAATATCTCATTTAATAGGATGCGGTTCTTTTTTCATGTTTGTGTGAGAGTTTGTGTCCACTCATGCATGCATTTATGTGTGTGTGTGTGTGTGTGTGTGTGTGTGAGTTTTGCTAAATATAGCTTTGTTTCCCTGGTAACACCTGAGGATCATACTAATACCTTTAGCACATCAACTCACATGAACATTTTTGTCAATGAAAATGTAATATTTCAAAAATCCATTGAGCAAACACTCATCTCCATTTACAAAAACCCATAAAAATGACATTCCTCCTTTCTCATGGTCCCTTCCTGTCTTTCACACACTTAAACAGGCATACACATATGCACGTGCACTCGTAAACACACACGCAAACACACACATACCCCCACCCCCCAACATGCTATTTGTGATCACATAAAGTCAGATACGCTCTGCAGGGGGGGTGGAAAAGAGATCCATTATTTTAGCTTCTGCCTGCCGCTTTTGTGTGCAGCTCAGCAGCTGAAAGGGAGCGATCAGCCAACCATAACAATCCATAATGGCTTTTCTGCCTCATCCACAAGTCTAGAAGCGTGCCTCCGGTCGGGGCTATCCCCATGTACCCCCTCACCCCCACCACCAGCTCCAGCCTCTACCACCCCTGAGTGTGTGCACGTGCAGGTGGAAGCGTATTTGTGTGTGTGTGTGTGTGTGTGTGTGTGTACAGGAATTCAGGGCCATGGCTGTGACTGTGACAGCGGAAGACCCCATTGAAAAGGAGTGGAGTCAGCCACTGCGACCGGGGGCCCCTGAGCCTGTCTGATCACGCAACAACGGGGGCACCAGTGTCAGGATTGGTGCAGAGCTGGCCGGTTAGATGTTCTAAGGATGTGTGTGGAGTTTTGGGGAAGAAAGTCATCTTGTAGCTTTAGCAACAATAAATGCAGAATTAAAGGGCAATTCTTGAATCATCGTGTTGCACTTACTGTAAAACTTAGGCACTAATTTCTCCACCAGCAGTAGTTGAATAACTGGCTAGTAACTGTTGTTTGTTTGTTTGTTTGTTTGTTTGTTTGTTTTGTTTTTGTTTTGTTTTTTTGGTACATATTTTTCTGTTTCTGTTGTCAGATAACTGACATAAATAGAATGAATGAGTGTGAAACAGTGACTTGCTTGCAATATTTTTAATTTATTTATCCACTCTGGAGAGTATTCTTAAAGAGCTCAGTGTTGGGATTTGGCAAGTTTGCAAGAAAAACATCCATTTTTCAGACTTATGCAGCTTAAGCTCAAATGATATTTTCCACACAGCTGCAAGGGTCTATGTGATGTAAATGTTGTCATCTGCCTTTGTCTGCATCTGCAGACAATGTAATGTAAAGGACCGGATATACTCCAAAATGGAGAGCACACATAAATGCAGTTGTTCTTAAACTACATTGGGTGTGTGCTACATGGACGTGTTCACACATATTTGTAAAGAGTTGCAGAAACATATAACTTGGGGTTGAACTGAGATGCAAGCTAACATCCATTTTGGATGGTATGCAGCCCTGTAGTGTAGACATTACACACAAACAGACATAAAATTTGATTTATTTTATCTCAACACTGATGATACAGTGATGCACAATTAACAGAGAGTGGATTGCAATTTTATATCAAAAAGCTCAAGTTCATAAGCGTGGCTACTGGAAACAAACTTTTTGTAGTTTAGTTGAGAGCATAAATTATGGAAGGTGCGCTTCCTTCCATAAGCCTCTGCCTGAGTGCTGGCAAAAACCACAAAACAGCTTCCATAAGAGATTTACCTGATGAGAGCAACTGCCAATATTCATGCACTCTTTACAACTGGGCCAATCACAGACACAGTCCTGTGTGTGTGTGTGTGTGTGTGTGTGTGTGTGTGTGTGTGTGTGTGTGTGTGTGTGTGTGTGTGTGTGTGTGCTTTTTCAGGTATCACTTGGTAGTTTTATTGGGCACTTAGGAACACTGGACTACATTCCAGCCCTCCGTTCACAGGTTGAGCTGATATAGATAATGGATGAATGAATGGATGGATGGGTGATAATCAGTTTTCCATTAAAAATGTCCAGATCCAGATTATGGAAATTGAAAATGTAAATGTTACACAGTGAGTGTCATAACCATCCTGATTGGTAATAAATATTAAGTTTTAGTTATAAACACTCAAATGTGTGTAATACAAACAGATACACAGTGGATGCTTTGTATTTAACCAAAAACACTGTTTTTTCAGGACCTGGACCTGGTGAAGAAAAGAAAACATGTGAACATACTTTCATAATTTTACTGCATTATAATGGAGAAATGACAGGCAGCTGAATACAACAAAGTGTTCATCAGTTTTAATTAAGAGACAGGAAATCATTCCAGCGCCTCTCTCATCATCTTTAACTGCCATCACCTAATACCTCCCTGAATTGACAGCCTTGTTTTGCAGGAGCATCAGTGTTAAGGCACCAGAGGCTCTACAGTAAGTGCCTCCTCCTTCCTCTGCTCTCCACTGACCACTCCCAGGGGAACAGCATCCATTTTAGGGAGGAAAAGAGCAATGGAAGGAAGGCAAAAATGATGGAGGAGGAGAATGGAAGAGGGATGACCAAGAGAATTAAGGTTATATGTCAGGGTGGGAAGGGGTGGGTGAGCTGGAGAAGGGCAGCGGAGGGGCTGAGAAAGTGAAAATAAGAGTAGGGGAGATGAGAGGAAGGGAGGAAAGGAGAGTAGAGAGAGAAAAAGAGGGAAATCAAGTAGCCATCCGGTGATCATTTTACAGGCTGAGGGGAAGTGTTCCTGGAGAGGGGAAGGAGCCAGACAAATGACTGAATGAGAGCTAAGTGGGTGGCAACACCGGCCTATTACAAAGCTACTGGCCTTCATCAGTCCCACAGGTAGACAACAGGAACCACAGAGGTGAACTGTGACTTACTGTCAAAGTTAGGAATAGAAATATCAACAGAAAAGGTGGGTGCAACAGCTTTACTTTTCATCTACCTTTAAAGAAGAGGAGAGAGAGGAAGGAGTTACAAAGAGGTATACAGAACAACCGTGAAAAATATTTAGTGCTTCAGATTTGAGGATACACAATGGTAGACAAAATACATCACTGGTCTGCACCCTGTAGAATCACACCTACTGTATTAGTGTGTTCTAATCTGATGCCACTATCAACAGGACAGTGTCATTATTTCAAAAATAAACCCATTTCCTGATCTGACACTGCTTTGGTAAAGGTTTGGATGGGTTTAGGCACAAACCCAACTTGGTTTGGATTAAAATAACCACTCGGTTAAGGTTAGGGGACCTTTGTCATCATAGTTACTATAATAACCATCAGATCAGGGAATGGTTGCGGTTAAAACAAACCAATGCTGACTGTTGGTTGGAAACAGAAAGCAAACCACTGTCTCCCTGTTTTTTGTTGACCCATCCATCCACTCCAACATCCTCCATATGCCAATTCTTTGGCTCTATAATAATGTCACACTACTTCCTCCTTTGTTGCTGATGGACAAGAGTCATAATTACTCCAGTCCCAGGAGGGCTTTTTCATTTGAAGATTTTAAAAAAATTGTTGTTTTCTGGCTGATGTTCTCGTTTTTCTTGGGAGGACATTCTGACCAAATGAATTGCATTTAGGTTTCTAACACTGTATTTCTGTAAAGTACATCAGTATACACCCTGTTGTAACTACAGTACAAAAGGCTCTTTCTTTTGCAGCTTAAGAAATTGAATCAATTTCCAAAATGTTCCAAATGTAACCCTACTGTCCTCCACTGTCATCCTCTGTCCCATAAGTCTGTTTCTCCATTATTACAGCTACTTTCCCCTTCAGTCTCTGCAATGACCATGCAACTCTGCATTCCACATTATAAATTAATAGCCCCATGTGTTGACATGAAACATCGAGCGGGTGGTGTACTTTGAGCGCGGGAGAAATCAGAGGGTTTGCTGGAGAATTGAACGTTGTAAAACAAAACGGTCCATGCAGACGTTACTGTAAGCAAAAAGGCAGATGGTGAGACAAGGGAGAGGCAGTGAGTTTACATATGCAGAGAAAGAAGGATATGAGACAGATGGTCATTTGTTGCCTAATCTCTCACCGAGCACCTTTTGCACATTTACACTCTGGCGAGACACGGCTGACTGATGACCAAACTAACTTTCCTTCCTCTTTTTGCGTGAATGTGGTTTTTTAAATTGCATGTCACCACATGTAACCACATTTCTTACCCCATCAACGGGTTTCATGCCCCCAAAGGTATTATACACATAAGATTCTTCTGAATGTAGTCGATGTAGAACTCTCCCCAAAGTTCAAAATCAGATTAAACCAAATGAGGTGTGATGATGATGAGAAAACTAAGCACCAGGTGTCCCTGTCTCTCCTCTGTCTGCCCCCACTTAAAAAACAGACGCGCTCACCTCTCTCTTCTTCTCTGTTCTGTCCTCTTTCCCCCCTCTCCTCCCTCTCCCTCCACCCCACCTGGTCTGCTTGGCAGCCTCGCAGTCCTGGGAAGTGAGGGAGAGATGCTGGAGAGCGTTTGGTTTCAGCGCTAACAGATACCACAAAGATCTGGTGAGAATCTAATAAGGGAAGTGCGCTCTTCCTCCTGCTCAGGAAGGCAGGATAATGCAGGAAAGTATCAGACACTATTATTGCCTTTCTACCTGTCTGTCTGATTGTGGAAGCTTTTTGGTTGCGACTGAGTTTATGAGGGTATTTGGTGCACAAAATGTCCATGAAACTCGTCAACTTTCGGATGAAAACGAGGAAAAAGTTCAAAATCAGATTTACAAGCTGGACAAGTGTATCCATTTGTGTCTCGGCCTGTCAGTGTGCCAGTGCTTGTTTGTATCTGTGGCTTTGCTCGTGCATGCCGTGTGTGTATTGTTGTGTGTGTGTGTGTGTGTTCTTGAGTCCTGTAAGGCCCCTGGTATCCAGCAGAGGAATGCAGCAGTCTCTTGAAAAGTAGTTATCAGCTAATGAGAATTCCACTCGGAGCAGGAAGGAAGGGCTTAGAATGTGTGTCCCTCAGCGAATTGGGGCGAATGTTAATCACGATGCCTTTAAGTGCACACGCTGACACACACACACACACACACACACATGCAGCACATGCATGCATACACAGGAGTCTAGACCGAGCAGAGAGCTGCAGAGCCTGACACATGAGTGGACGAGAGGGGTGGGGGTGAGGGTGAGGTTGGGGGGGTTCAAGATGGGAGAGAGAGAGAAAGAGGATGTTTTTACAGCTAGGCAGTGTTGTCTTACGTGGTTTAGGGAACTGGTGGTTTCAGATATCGTCAAGCGCCTGAAACTTGAGAAGGCCTTAATGTTCTTTGCCTTGCACTCCATCTCACTCTCTCCTCCTCCTCCTCCCGTCTTTACTCCACTTTCTCTCTCCCTCTCCCTTGCTTGTCGTCTTCCAGCCGACCCCATCGGTCAATTAATCAGACCTCATCTTGTTTCAGCGCAGCGATTGTTAAGTGTCACGCAGGTGACGGCTCGGGAGAGAACGAGTTCAGATGTAAAATGAAAAGTGGAGGTCTCTCTGGTTTTCTGCAGCAGCCCTGCATTTTCATCAATACACACGAGTTCTCCAGACAGCACGCTGACCATTTAACTTGCTCTCGCAGTTTGTGTTTCCTCCCTGTCTCTCCTTCAATCTCTCCTTCAATCCATCTCTCTCTCTCTCCCTCTCCCCTGTCCATCTCGCTTTCTCCCCGTTTTGCCGTGAAGGACACCAGGCCTCTGGGATCTGTCTCAAGGAAGAAAACTGGCGTAAATCGTCCCTCCTCCTCCTCCCCTTTCTGTTTTTCATAACTTCTGTTTGTATCTGATGGACCTCCTCCCAGAATAGTGTGCTGCCATATGGAAAGAAAGACAGAAAGGCAGAGGAAGAGAAGGAAGGAAGGAAAAATCATGAGTTCCCTCAAGTTTGAAAATTTGATCAGTTTTGACAACGCTAAGTGGGCTTTTAATATTTCCTGTTGGATGGCTCATGTCACTCAGTTGTTGTTCCGGTATAGTTGCCTTCTGTCTCGTCGAGCTGATGGAATTTCAATCCTGTGGTTCATTGTCAAGAGATGTATAGCTTCAGGCTGTAGTCCACAACCACCTCAGACCATCATGGTCCCACAGGAACACATTTCTCTTATACATCAGGTGATATATTTGGCCACGGCATCTTTAAGGATAGTTCAGTTGTTTTTAGATGAGAATTATTATCATCAGTAGTAGCTGATTCATTGATGGGCTACAACATACTGGAACTAATACATGTTGGGCAGATTCCACAGCTCATGATCTGGTCAGTGCATAGTCTGACTGGTCATCGGGGCTGGTGGGTTCAGTCCCGAACAATTTGCAGCCTGTAGACCATCCAGTGCATAAGTTTTTGCCCGCCCGTCAGTGCTACCAGCCTTCCTCTGCACGTGCCTCATTCAGGTTGCCAGGCATTGGCACACTGGGTGTGTGTTCTGGGACTGGTCACTGGCGGAGAATCGCAAACAAGTTTTCAAATAATTTTTCTTCCGTTTTGAACTAATTGGTAATCAACCCACAGTTATCACTTCTTGCGGCAGTAGTAGGTCGGTCATAATTTTTGAAAGGTGTGTGAGACGCATCTAACAACAGCGAAATTGTAATCTGTTTCAATGCATTCACTTGCTATTTGATGTACAGTGATTTTTATATTGACTGCAAAACTAGGAAAAACTAGACTGGTTTGTGGCTGCCCCTAAAAATGTGACATCTTTAGTCCAGATTAAGGATGAAAACTGGATTTCAGGAAGTTTTGTTAACAGACATAAATGCAAAGCATTTAGCGCTGAATAACCCTGAAATGTTCATTCCTTCTCATCTAACTGAAGACTTGCCAATATGTTTGTTACTGTGCCGTTTAGCATCATGGTTTCTACAAATAGCAAGTTTTTTCTTCTGACAAATGCGCAAATCTGGCTTCATTAAATATATGTAAATATAAACAGTGGTAATCTGTTTAAAAAAGTTAAATACTGCCTCACTCGATGGCATGAACCCATGTTCAATGAAGCGGACTAAGTCCACATCTGGGCAAAATATAGTTAAATTTCATGCAATGTGACTCAGATCACCACTAATAAGAGTCACCTCACACACACTGTGGCTGCAGTTGAAACGATTATCTGAGAAACTGCATAAGAACATTAGGGAAGCAAGGTAGACTAAGAAATGGGTGTTCATTTACCTGGTGAAGTGAGCCAGTTTGCCTCATTGCAGTCAAACAGAATGGTAAAAATGTCTCACTATGATGAAAAGAAAATAAATGTAAAAATCGGTGGAATCAGCACGCCGATTTGTTGGAAACTTACATCAGTGTCTCACCTAAATTCTCCTGTAAATACTTCGTGTTGGGTTTTTAAATATTCTCATAATCCATGCCTTTCAGACTATGAAATGTGGCAAGTGAGCCCTTGAGACTTTGCAGTTGAGTACACATTGGATAATAACCATTATGCAGGTGTGGTGGTTCCGCTGCTGCTGCTAGAACAGATGCCTTATATGATATTTCATTCCTTCCTTTACTATGGTTCTTCTTCTTCTTCTTGGCTCTTTTAACATTTGTCCTTCTGTTTTCCCTGCTTTCAATGTTTACCTTCTCCGGTTATTCTTCCTGTCTCTTCCTTGCGCTCTCTAGGTCACTCTTCCTGTCAAATAAAAGTGTCTCTCATGTCTGGTCCCTGGGGAGCAACTGGCTAGTAATCGATGGAACCTTCTTCTCCCTCCTCTTCCTGATCCCGTCCCCCCTCCCTCCTGATTCCTTCACTTCCTTCCTTCCTCCATCTCTATGATGTAATAGCTCCACTTATTTCCCCCCAGACAAAAACAGCTGTGGCCTCTCTGCCTCTCTTTCTCTCATTTCTCTTTTATGCCCACCTTTTCTCTCTGGTGAAGCAACATTTAAAGCGGGGATGGGAAATTGTAAACAGCAGGTTTTTACGGCCTGGAGGCCAGGCAGAGTCAGCAGGGCTCAGGGCTGAGGCAGAAGCAGTACTGTTGAGGGATTGGATTGGGAGGTGAGGTGAGGAGTTACCTCCACATACCCTCCACACCACCACCTCTAATCACCACCACCCATTTACACACATAAAATGAAAAACAAAAGATAATTGCCCATAGATGTGAGCTTTAAGATGCGCTTTCCAAGGTCTTAAAACGTACTGTAATTCTAAGCGGGAACCACTGGCATGGTTTGTGCAAATCAGTATTAGCTGCTGTAGTTATACATCAACTTTCTATGATCCTGCTGCCTTACAGTCATCTGAGAATGACCATCTAAATTTAACATTGTGGCTCAGTAAGGGAAGGCAACATTTTTTCTCCATAATGAATAAGCCATTTACCTGCCCGTCTGTCAAGCTCTCTCTGTCTTTGTTTTCATTGTGATTAGTTCACTTTCTACAGTTTTGAACAACAGTTTCTGAGGAGAGAGACTGAATTCAGGGTACAAATGGGTCACAGGCAAACATAAACTGTAGTTCAGTCACTGTGACATAGGCAATTGAAGGATTGGACAAAAACAATGAAAAATGCATGAATAGCCCTCCCAATATCTTGTTATCAGAAAACAGCGTGGTCAATATATGTGCGAGAGAAGCTTAATGTTTACAGCTGAAGATTCCAGAGAGGCTACAGAGACATGCGAAACTGTAAAATACCAGAAAAATCTAACATCTTTTTCCGTGTGATCCTCATCATGTAGGGCAAAAACATGCAAAAATATAAAGACACGAAACAAACACATGTACAGAAATATGAAACTTTTGAACTCGGTTGTCAGCCTCCTAGATGTTCACAAGCAATTGCATTAGGATATAGATTTGTCATTTGTCAAATGTGAATATCTAAGCAGAACTTTATTATATATTTTTGGTGGAATGAAAGTATTTTGGACGGGAAGTGCAGCCTGACAGCCTTTATTTACACCCATTGATAGAAACAGTGGGTGTCTGTGTGTCTTGCCGTGCCAAACCATACGAGAGGAGGCTTTAAATCTTTGCACCTGTGGATAGAGATTTACTGAGGCGTCATATTTTGACATTGTTCCTCTTTGCTTATCCATCAACATCACCATCTAAAATGGCATTTCCTGTCACTACTACCAGAAGAAATCCCAGCATAGCAGCTGGAAGGTGTGTGCCCTAAAAACGCGTCTTGCAATTGAGGATGATCAAACACACATGACTGAGTTGATGTGCATCTGCTCTGGAAGATAACAGCTTCATGTTGAAAATTTGGTGGGCGAGCTACAAGTAAAGGCAAGTTAGCATGGTTCTTTGATAAGGAATGTCAGTAAGCTTTTAAGTTTCCCTCTACACCTTTATGTCTCTCTCCTCCTCCTCTTCCTCTACATCTCTACCACTCTTCGTTTCGCTGAACTTTTCCATCCCCAGCCTGCCTCTCCCTGTGTGCTGAACTCCCTCAAACTGTTCTTTTCAGAGGGGCAGTGTAAACGTCCTTTATGCAGGCCAGCTCTCTTTGTCCGGTTGTGCTTTGTACAATGCTCCTCTGAGCTTCAGAAACTTCAGACAGGCATAATACACCCACGTAGACACGGACGGGCGGACAGACCCTCCGGGGTGACAGAGACTGTGGTTGGGTGCCTTTACATTGTTCCCTATCAGCGCTAAAGATATCGGCGCAGAAAAGAAGCACTAACAGTAACTCTGTTTAATTAATACAACGACCTTTGGGTAAAGGCGCTACAGGTGGTTTTAACTCACATAAGCTATGTGCATGAGCATTACTGCGCAATTTTCCTCTGGAAAGTTGGTAAACATATTCATGATTGCCTGACGGTGTATCTTAATGATTCTGGAACCCCTCACCTTTCCTTTTGCGTTACTACGCTCAGTTGGCTCAATTTGGTTTTGGTGAGGATGCCATTCTGCGGCTGGATCTCAAATATCAAAGTTGTACAAGTGGTCTTTGCACAACTGAGAAGGGTATCGGTTTGCAGCTGCATTAAACGCGATATTATCAATGAACAAACAAGAATAAGAGTCTGGGTTCCATTCTTGATTCCACGGTTCATTTTAATTTTGTACCAAGGGTGTGTGATTGGTTTGCCATGATAAACAAATGATGTGGCAGGTGCCATTAAAACCGCAGAAGAGTGTACGCGGTGATCCTGCGTTCCTGTAATCAAAATATTACATTTCTTGTACATTAATTTGAGGCGTAACAGTCGAATTATAAGCGCTTACAGACCTGATCACTTTGCATATAATTATAAATCTGTCCAATGGGTAGAGATATTTGTATGGACTACAGTGAGGACCTTCTTATTCCTCATGTAGATATGCTACAAGCCTAGTAAGTGTTCACTGTCATTATCTCAAGCGTTCTACAAGTCATGGTGGACCAACATAGACAGAAAGCATTAACAATAAAGGTACAATCTAATAAGTATGCTGTAGCATTGGATTATAAACTACATGATTTGCAGTTAATTGACTGAAACATTCAAATCGCAGCGTGTTGTCAGATACAGAGTGCAGAGGTACTGGACAAATGACCAAGCTTCTAACTTAAGGTAGACGAGCTGGCAGGAGTTGGAGCAGCCACTGGGCCCAAACCACTACACATGTTTACCATTGGGCTCTGTTGTGGTGTCACACCCTGTCGAATAATGCACATTCTGTCTTTCATCACCTGTTTTTCTTTTTTTTCACCCTTGGCTCCTGTTCATTCTTTCCATGTTTTCTCTTGATTTACTTGATCTTTGATATTGGTGGGTTCTGTTAAAAACAATTGTTTCAAAAACTTTTCCTCCTATTATATTTCAGAACAATATACTCCCCTCATGTCAAGCGGTCGTGCTATGCGGTCGTCTGATCTGCATCTATGTCTCAGAGGACATTGTCCTGGAAAGCTCTTCCAGTAGGTAAAATAGCCTGTGCAGACATTTCAGTTCTCTATCATGTGATTTGACCGATCTGGTCCTCATCACTCGTTCTGTGGGTGTCAGAACTGATGAGATGCGCAGCAGGGGACTGTGGGATCATACCATAACCCAATCCTAATTTTGAGGAGCTCTCACCCTTTGAGTTGCCAACTGAATTCATATAGCAGTGTTGCGTACTAATTCAGTATATGATATTTTGTATCGTTGTTCTTGTTTGAGTGGCTTACCAAATCTTTACTTTTTGTATGGAACATTAAGGTGTAAATCTCATCTCGGAAACTATACAGTAAAATTGTATCTGTCTTCCATTGGTTTCTGGATTGTCAAACATTAGCCATTACAGTCTGGGTTGGGTTCCCATAAGCATCCCAACACTGAGACAATCTTTGTTCATTGTGAGCCTGTGACTTGAAACACAGGAAGAGTTAGATTATAGCTGTTTCCAGGATCCTCACCTGGTTGGGAGAAACAACAACAGGGGAAAAAGGGGTGACAGAGGCTGTTAAGGCAAGTAAATGGAATACAAGCTGTGCATGCAGACACACACATTCACACACAGGAGCTGGACACCTTTTGCACCACACAGATACCACATACCCAGTATGCTGAGAAAATTGTTTCTGACACACATACACTTCTAACAAAGCATTCATGAACGTGCACAGTTTGGTGCAACTGTAGGTGTTTAGACCAGTTTCTCACCAATGGATTTGGAGAAGGTCTAACTTACACTGTGGTTTAAGTGTTTCTATACGAAAAACCACTCCTGTGAGATTTGATCAGTGGGTTTGGTTGGTTTGTAGTTTGGATTGCAGCAAAAGTCGCCCAACTTCCGCTACTAGAAGACTGACCAGTTGTACAAAACATTATATTCCAGTTACACGCCGATTTGGCATGTCTCTGTGAGTCTGAATGCAGAAGTCCTCATGGACATGTCCTCAGAAAGCAGAATACTATTAATTTAGCTTACTCAATTTCATATGACCACCTCACAACTTGCTACCCGACAACATGAACATCGAGACGTTTGAGGTGTGATACAGTCAAGTGTGTATTTCAAATTGCAAAATGCCACTAGCTGGTTACCACTATTGTAATTTCTGCCTCATTTTTACTCAGCAATTATGAAACTGGGAGAAATGAATGTATTGTTTATCCTTGGTGGGTTAACGCATTCAGTGTTAACTTTGTGGTTATTACCACTGATCATGGTACATTCCCAGGTTCAATGAGCTGTTTTATTCACGATATATTAAAGGTATTATTTATGATAAGTGAGTATTGCTTCACAAACAGTCTCAATCTATGCCCGGAAAGCCAGCCTTTCAGAAACAGAATGTTTTGTGTGACCTGAGACCCACTAACTAAAATATCCATCTTACCCGGCTGAGGTTCAGTGGAAGTGCTGTCAGGGTTGGTATGTAAACAAGTTTCTAGGACAACATCTCTGTCTACAAACATCCTGGGCCTCTGTTAAACCAGTTTGATCGTAATACCATTTCTTACGAGCATGTCTTCCAGCTCTTTGGTCTGTGGCTTTTGTGGCGGCTTTTGCTTTAATGTGTTGGCGATAATGCCTCCTCAATGAAAGGGCAATAATCACCATCAAGAAGTGGCGCTGTGAAACATCTTGAGTGCATAATTGACGCTCACGCACACATCACGTACACACATGTACAAAAGCACTAAAAGCTGTCACGGCAAGATGATAATAATTCAGGTGGTGGAGTGGAGTTAAGGAAAGTATAAGAACCAAATTAGAGTGCTGAAATTACTTTTATTCTTAGTCTCCTTGGAGCAGATTTTAACATGTACTACTATGCATCACAGTCATTCTTGGATAAAAGATAGGTCAAATAGCAACTCTCATGTTTTGTCACTGTGATAAATCGACAAACACATAGTCCCAATCATTTACAGATGACATTTAGGTTTCGACATCAAAACTTTTTAAATTGTATATTAGTTGTCATGACACATGTAGTAACCAAATCTGTGTAGCGAACTGATCTCTCATTAACAGAACCTCCTCGCCTCCGGAAACTTTTTTTTTCAGTTTCCCATGTCACAGGCAGACGACTGAGAGTGTTGCTTCACCAGAGCTAAATATAACACAGACATCTGTGGTAGAGGTTTGAAATCTTACAGATAAGCGTTTTGCACAGATTTGGCTCTGCAAAAATCAGACTCTCAATTATCATAAGACGGCTCCCCAGACAGGATGAGGCAGGTAAGTATATTCCTTGGGTGTTTGACTTTATTTGAAGAAGCCATATGATTCCACCAGACTGAGGGCTCAGGGTTTCAGCATAATATTAAGTTTCTCTGATGTTGCATAGACTGTAATTTGAGTTATGATGGGTTAAGACGGACATATAACATAACAAGCGCGTGGGAAGAGCTTGATGTGAGTATAAACCAATTTTAGATGGTCAGATAAATTTTAGAGTTATACCTTTAAACAGCATGGCGTCCATTTACTATTTTGTCTTAAATTTCACCATTTTTTTAAAAGTATTTTAAACAAATTCAAATCATATATTCATCATATAATTGTAAATGAAAGTGCTTTGATGGCTGTCGAGACTAATCAAATCGTAGATTAATAAGTCGTAACAAAGGGCCTGCAAAGCCACAGTGGATGAGAGAGAGACACAGGAGAAAACGGAGGCAAAGACAAATGCTATCGCGGCGCCCTCGCGTCGACGCGCCATCTCTGACTATCACCACCTTGGGTGACACATGGGGACTGAGGGTCAGCAGGTGAGGAGGTGTGATGTATGTGGGTGTTTGGTGAGGGCTATAAGCTTCCTTGGAGGAACAATAAAAGCGGTGATTGCGGGACGGGTTTTAAGCCTGTTTGATAACACGAACCATAAGAGCGTATCATCTCTCTGGGTTTTAGACTAGTTGGAAAGTCTGTTAAAGGCAATTTAGGAATCAATAACGTCTAGCAATCTCTGCCCAAGTCTTACATTGATGATAGTAGTGTCAACCACTGCTTTGCTTGTACTCTGACTAAGCTACACGTTTGCAACCAAATTATCGCAGCTTGACCCAGTCACTGCTGTTAGCATCTTGATAGCACAAATAAAGTACTGGCCAGCAGCAGGACTGGGGGCCTGACATAACTTTGGAACTGCAGTACATTTCCTCTGGGTTGTAATGCAGGATTCTGGGTTCTAACTTCCCTGAACAGGTTTCTTGAAAGATGACATTGTTAGAGCAGGGACATGGGCTGCTATACTGAGGCTAGAACTAATAATGCAGATTAAGGTCCTGGAAGCATCAGCACAGAACATCTATTTTTTAACCTAGCATATTCACAGATATGTTGATATACTAACTTTTATAGAGAAATATTAAGTGAATCCTGATGTATCCAAACTTGCTCTCAAACTTGTTTAAATAGCGATCTTTAACGACATGATCGTTTGTGTGAGGACACTGGAGTCGCATTTTTTTGTGGATGTGTGCCCTTAGAAGCATTTAACACTTAGCTATTAGCCGTGTGGGAGGAAGAACAGTAGATGAAGGTGAATGGGGGATGGTGAGTGAACATGGAAGACTGTGTGAGTGACAGAACAGAAGATAGGTAGGGGGCAAGGCAGGAGGTGGGTGGTGTGACCATTGTGAAAGGTTAGGCTACTGTTAGTCGAATTGGGAGCAGCAGAGGGAGTTGGGTGAGTGAGGTTCATTGTGCTGGATGAGGGCGACTAACGGGGTGGTAGGAGGTGGCTGGCAGACAATAATGAGCAGGATGGGTGTGCTTCATTGACGAGTGTGTGTGGGTTGTGTGTGAGTGGTGTGTGTGAGTGCCACTGGAGGCTATGCGTGGTCTCCGTGTTGTTTCAGGTGTCCATACAACCCCCAGCCAAACAGCAGGCCCTGGAGGGAGGACTGGCAGCTCATGAGCCTGATCAAAGACTCCACTTCCCCCTCTAGTTTCACACACACACACAGTGCAATGTTTACCTGGCTAATCTGAGGTTAATCTGCCTGATATGCAGGATGTGGGGATCAATTAAGGAAATGAAGGTGTGTTGATGAAGGGAGGGGTGGAGAAGGAAGAAAAAGGAAAGGTGAGGCCCAGAATGAAATGTCACATTTCCAGGTCAATTATGTAGATTCTTCTTCCTTTACAGAAGAGAGGGTTAAACAAGCATTCAGACTTTTTGGTTAGAAAAAAAGAAAAAAGAGAGAGAGACTACATTATAGTGTGTAATAAGCAATTTATTAAATGTTTCTATACTGTTTGTAAATGCTAGATAGCAGGGGTTAAAATGTCATTTCTCTGCACTGCTACTCTGATTAGAAACCTGGCTAAGCATATACAATAAGCTATGTAACTGAGAAATATCTGAGTGCAAGTAAACAGCTCCTCTGATACAGTCAAATATTCTTTGTAGACTGAAGATGACCACCTGGGTGTAATCATTACCACTGACTCAGCTCCTGAAGCTGAAAATGATTTGTTTTAGTTTGAATTGTATCATGTAAAAATAGACCTAATAGTGAAAAGCCGCTGTTTATTTTCTTTTTTCATATTGAATCAGATCCTGATTCATATCCTGTATTGACTGGGCCTGCATTGGGAAACTGACCACCTCATCATCCTTCACAACAAAAGAGCCAGTGAGTCAAAGCATCCCTCTTGAGCCACATCCTCTCAGCTCAGGGGGGAGATCGTGTTATATTAATCAGAGACGCGTGAAGCACAATCACTGAGTACACTCACATCTGGACACAAATGCACACAAACCAACTCCCGGGGGCTAAATCTGATTTACATACACCTCATCAGTTCTCAACAGTTTTAGATCATTCTGAACTCCAACTATGAGCCATGTCAGCTCCATATGTGCTTAACAAGAAAAAAGAAAAGAAAAATTAAAGACAACCAAAGCAAAATCATGTAAAAACAAAAAAAGTGAGCCTTATTTCCTCAGCTAAGCTCTGATAAAGACTGATAAAGTCTACCTTTTTTCCCAGGACTGTATGTAGTTTGATGACGAGAAGATCAATACCACTGTGTTAAGCATGAAGCCCGAACCAGGAGACGATTAATTTAGCTTAGCATAAACAGTAGCAGGGGGGAAATAGCTAACCTGGTTGTGTCCAAAGTCCAAAAATACACCTACCAGCACCTCTAAAGTTCACTAATGAATGCGTTTAATGTGTACACAGAAATGTTAAAATGACAAGCTGTTGTTTTACAGGGAGTTACGTACTTAGACTGTTTTTGGCTGGGTGCAGTGATGTTCTGCAGTGAGTTTTAGAGGTGCTGACTGGCAAGCTAGCTGTTCACCCTGCTTCCTGTCTTTATGCTAAGCTAAGCTAATAGTGTCCAGGTTCTAGCTTCATACATCACGCACAGTCATGAAAGTGGTTTTGATCTTCTCATCTAACTATTGGCAATGAAGTTTACATCCCCAAAAGTTGAACAATTCCTTTTAAACAACATAAGATACTCAACTTTATTGCTGAAAACCATATTAATGGAGCTGTTTCGGGTTGGCAGCTTGTTTAGACTCGGGGTCACTTGAACATAAAATAAACAGTTAACTTTTAAAAGTAACAGAAAGCAGTATCTCTTATGCCAGCTGGCAACAGATTTTTAATAAAAGCCCCGCATTGGTCTACCACGTCAGTCTGACCCTGTTCCCAAAACCCCCTCCATGAGTCTGCCTCTTTATATATGACCAGTTCACATCAGACCAGACAGCAAAATCAAATTGTGGGTAGGTCCCCGAGATGAAACTAATTTTCCTTCATCCCACTTCATCCGCCTCGTGTTCCTCTCCAGACTGATGGCTCACAGGAAGTTACTGTAGCTGTCTCACGTCTATCCCTCGCCATCTCCTCTCGTCCTCCTGTCCTTCCACTAGCCACATTTCCTTCCTCTGCTCCTCTTCTCTACCTCCCCTCTCCTCCCCCACGATTATTTTATACTTCTCTCATCTCCTCTTCATCTCCCTCTCACCTCTTTCCTTCCTCCTTTTCCTTTGATCTCCTCACCCCTCTCATCTGCCCCCTTTTCTTCTCCCCCTTCCGTCCTCCCCTCCCGTCCTCTCATTTACCTCCTTTTTTCCACTCATCTGATCCTCCTGTCTTTCCTCCTCTCCTCTACTCCTTTCCTCTCCTCTTGTCCTCCTGTCCCTCCTCTGAAGGCTTAATTTAAGCTTGTCATCAGAGTGTCTGTGAGCTGAAGTTGGATACTGCTGATGCTGCAGCCATCGCGACTTCTGGGGTGCTGATAACTTGCCTGCAAGACTGCTGGTCTCTATTTCTGCCTGTTTCACATGATAAAGTGATTATTTCTCACCTTTTTAGGCTGTTGAGAGCATAAACAAATATATGTTAAAAAAAAAAAAAAAAAAAAAACCAGGCTGGAACACATTTGGTTCGCAGACAGTCTAAAAATAAGAAACATATTGTGGATTTGGTGGGGATCTCACCAATGTGTTATCTGGCTCTGAGACAGGCTGGCTTCTGAATTTGACTTCAAAAACAGCACTGGTGCTAAATGTATCTCTTTTCCTAATATAATTTCTCTCTGCTTTTATTTCAATGATGGTCATTTTGTATGGTAGCAGCTCAGCACACCACTACTTAAAGCAACATTATGTAACTATTTTTACCTTAAAATAACAGCTACAGAATAATTTTGACAGTACACTGACTTGTAATGGTGTCCCTGTCATTCCCACTTCACACTCCAAATGCCTGTTCTTGTATTAATGAACTTTGGTGAACGGGCATGATCTCCCGTGAAAAGTGCATAATTGAGTGATAGTCAGCAGCCTAAACAGCTGGAATCAGGCCCAGTAAAATCAAGAGCAATGCTGAACTGTAGATCAATTAAAAAGACTAAGAAGTCATTAAAAACCGGCATTCATCTAAATGGAGTTTGGCGTCTGTCACAGTGACAGCACTTCTGGCTCCAGAGGCCAGGGATCTCAAGGAACCCTTCAGTCAGACCAAAGGTAAAGACATTGATAGACTTTGTTTTTTGTACATGAAAACCGCTCGGACTTGAAGCCTAACAGATTTAATTACATCTTGTGGTTGCAGAGGCCGCTGCTGCTCTGCAAAGTTGAATTTTGTTGCTTTATGAAAACACATCCAAATAGAGTAGAATAAAAACACAAGCAAACCAAACATGAAACAAGCTGAAAATATAGATGCAAGCAAATATAGAAAACACACAAAGTTGAGGACCCGTCAATGGTGTTAGAAGCTAGAGCTAATGGGTTATTTCAGTTTTGACATTCTGATTGCATGATATTGCAGATGCCTGTATATAGTGTACAAGCTAATGTCCCTTTATCATGATAAGTCATTGACCTCTATGAGCACCAGCCATGGCGAGAGCTGATGTGCCCAGACATGTCTGTCAGTTTTTAGTGTCCCCTGGAAACTTAATTTGGAACTCAGTTTTGTTTTTTTCTGAGCACTTGTTTCTGTATTTTGAGTTTTTGTATTTGAGTCTTTCCTTACTCTGCATACAGTATGTGTTGTCAAATTGGTGAAGTGAATTGAGTTCTCAGGCTCACTGTTATTTAGAGAATATGTCATAACATGTTGTACAAAGATGCAAGTCATACAGCTGTCAACACTCAGACAAGCATTAAGATTACGCACCTAAAATGTATTACTGAGAATCTCTTCTAACACCTGTACATTTGGCCCACTGTAGCTACAGTACCTACTATAATGTGTCCTCTGTACCTATCTGCCCATGTATTCATTAAATATACCCTAACATTTCAAATGACGACCTGTAATAGCGTGATTTATAACCAAAAAGATATTATAACCAGAACGAGGGGGAGGCTGTTGGAAAGTAAGAAAGCTATATTTAGTCAAGTAATGTATGACTGTGCCTAATGTGTATTTCCATGGAGTGTATGTGTCACCAGTGTTTACATGTTTAGTAGATGTTAGATAACTGTGGCTTTTCTTATCAGTGTGACCACATGAACATGTTGAAACTAGATGTATACAGCAGTTGAAAGATCACTTCATACAAATTAGTGCAGTAAGCTTCTAAATATATCAGTGTGATCTTGATGAGTTTTAACTTGAGTACTGCGTAATGCAAAAATTACTATTTGTATTGGTTCATCGGTACTAGCAGCTCAATAAAAAGTGAAAGTTATAAAAAAGTTAAAAAGGATTTGTAACCTTTAATGAGCAATGATTAATAATGATAGTGGAACTTTGAAAAGTTAGTCTTATTCACTATGATGTGTAACAAATCTCAAAGCCAGTTTCAAGAATGTGTTATCTATTATCAAACTAAACAGACATGAATGGTAGGCAGTGACTATCTGGGAAGTCAGAAATGATTACTGCGATGGTTCCTCTGAACATAATGTCTTTTTTTAAGCTGAAAGTAAGACACATCTGCTTTGGAGGTGACTGGCGTTCAGCTCTAATACTCTTATGGTACTTGTGATTCAGAGTTTAAGTCCTTTCCAGTGAGGTGTTTATTTTGTCACATAATAATATTCCACCTTCGCTCAGCAGCATATGAGGATGTGACACAACGCTTTAACACCTACAACTGAGCAGATGTACTGATACAGAATATTTTGATCATAATAGCTGAGAGTTGAAACCATTTGGCTGGAACCAAGTGGGTTTAAATGACTCTTTCGATAAAAACATTAAGATTATATTTTTGATGTTGTAGACTCAAACCACAGTGAGATATTTATACCTGATGAATCACAGATTCTGTACTATGTCTGTGTAGACTACATGCATGTAGGAAAGAATAAAAAGTTGAGACAAATCTACAGATTTTAGCAGTAGGGCTTCTAATCATTTGAAAAATTCCTAAAACATCGGTTTGGTTTTGACTTCATGGCTCTTGTCTAAGCTGGAAGAACCCCGCCGGGCAAGGGGAGGAAAGGAGAGGTCCGGTGGAAGTCAACCTTCGACCTCTCCTCAGAGGAGTGACAGGACCCCGACTGCACTCCAACCTCCAGGGACCAACCAACCGCTGAAGCATGACCTGCCGTCAGGGGCGTGGCCCCAAAGACCCGCACTTCTCCTCGCCACCCCTCACATTCTGGGCATTCCAAGTGTCGCTCTGAGCACATATCATCCAGGCACCCCGGGGACGAACACACACACGCACACACATGCATGCATGTACCACACAGAGATTCAGTGGTATACTGATTCAAGCACTGTACTTTGGTGCAAATTTGATGTACTTTACTTGAGTATTTACATTTCATGCTACTTTATACTCTTCCATGTTTATTTGACAGCTATACTTACTGGTTACTTTATAAATTAAGATTTTTCTATACAAAACATATGATGGACTTACTGTATGAATACAATAAACCTAACAGTATATTAAAAAGTAAAGTAACACTATTGATGATCTAATAACAGGCTTACAGTATACTCACATGGTCCATTGTTCTATATTGAGCATGTTCATTTTTGATACTTTACGTACAGATTGCTAGAATACTAGCATCACTTTAAGTCCCTCTTCTTAGCATTTATAAGCAGCATGCAAACATTTAATAAATGGTTTACAAGACACTATAATGTAGTTGTACTACGCAGCTATAAGGGCATTTTAAGTGTCTATTAATGTACAGTATTTTTCAGCAATAATAACTTTTTTAAATTATAATAACAGTACTACTGTTATTCATTATTTGTGTATCTACCAACATCCACTTATGGGTGTCCACGGGAGTTACAGTTGTTGAAAAATACATTAATGAACACTTATATGCTTTCAGCTACATTATAGTGTCTTGAATGAATGTACTAAATATAAAATAAATACTATTACATTCACTTAAGTAAAGCATCCGACTACTCACCCCATACTTTGGACAGTTTGTCATACCTGTACTTTCCCCTCTTGTCTCTGGGTATTGAAGTATAACATCTCGTAAAATGTAGCATTTTGAAATGCACTTTTAGGTGTGTTATGTTGTAGAATTTCAAACAGCCTATAAAAGGCAGCTTCCAGATGTTGCTCTAACCAGGATCGCAAAACCAGCTCTGCACCACTAATGCATAAAATAAAAGAAAGAAAGAAAGAAAGAAAGAAAGAAAGAAAGAAAGAAAGAAAGAAAGAAAGAAAGAAAGAAAATGGCAAAAATATGGTGTTTTTCTCTTGGCAACTTTAGAAATCCTTTCCCTCTCTGTAACTGAACTTAAATACTCCTCTCATTTATGTCAGAGTGTCAGAATTAGTTTCATAATGTAACATTGAGCCCACACATGCTTTTATTTATATATTACTTTTGTCTTTGATGTACCCTATTACTACTCACTGGGACATGGATCATTAGCATTTCATCCAAATTTGAAAGTCAAAATTCTATTGCTGGCTGTCTGTCTGTTTAGTTTGGCACATTCATGAGTTTTACTATGAGTGATGTGTATGTTTTGCGGCTGACTGGTAAAAAGCATTGCCCCATATTGGTTGTTCTCTGCTATTTATGCATTTGCGCATATGACCAATTGCGCATCCTTGGCACAGGGCTACCAAGGATACCACTACTCTGTGTGTGTGTTTGAGCACAGTAATGCGTGTTTTATTTGCCCTCTACGTATGGTACGGCTCAGAGTGGTGTAGTCCCATCCTGTGGTGCTGGCTAACATCAGACTCTACACACACACATATACATATGCACACCAGTCATACACACAACACACACACAGCCTCGACACTGACCCAGACAGAACCAGACCAGTCTACACACTAATTACATGCCTGAAATTAGACATAATATCAGCCAGCCGGTTGACTATGGAAACAATGATAGAAGGCCAAGTTAGGGGTGTGTGATTTCTGAATGTGCTGTATGTTCATGAATGTTTATGGATGTCTTTCTATGCATGTACATTTATGTTATTGTGTATTAGGAATTGAATGAAATCGGAAGAGTCAGACAAAAGGAGACAAGAATGTTTTTTATATATATATATATATATATATTATTTTTTTATTATTTTTTTTCCTCAGTCACCTTGAGAGACAAGTTATCTTTGATGCTACAATATAAACTGCTCTGCTATATGTCATCTGTTGCATTGTTTCTTCACAGCATTATCCACAGGACAGAGTTTCCAACTCTGTTTTAATGACACTCAGTTCCAATGATACTAAGTGTTTTCTCCAATGTTTTGCATGGTAGAGTGTCCTGTTGTTTCTACAGCACCCAAAAAAAAACAGGAGTATCAGTCTGGAACTGTTGAAAAAGGATTTATATAGCATCCCCCAGTGAACAAAGCACTCAAGTTCAAATGCAGTTTTAAGGCAAGAGTGGCATCGTTGTCTGAAAAGTGAACAAATTGTCAGATCTGCTGATGTTGCTCTCTCATGCCCACTGTTGGTATATCCACTGGAGTCTGTCTATTTGTTGGTGAATACACTGATCATGTTTTATTTATAGTAATATGATTTTATTTATGTATCATGCAGAGACCTGTTGAAAAAAACAGATGGTAGTTGTTGATGTGGCTCTTTCGTCCCAGTACTCACTACTAAATTATTTTGTGTCCCAGACCAACCCAGGTTCTTATTCTCAAGAGCAGGTGCCATAGGACTAGGAATGAATAGAAAAAGGAGGGATGTATAAGCAGATATGCATCCATAACCATCCTGTTGGTCTCAGGGTCCTGCCTCCTGACTCCCCAGCCCATTAGGCCACAATCGCAATGATAGTTAGTCTGTAGAAGGAATGATCACAGTCTAGGCTCTCCAACCCATCCGGACCACCTATACTATAAAATGTATCGCAGTGTTTTTAATGAGATGGTTTTATTGATCCCAGGGAAGTCCTTTCATCGCTTCCACAAACTAAGGAAGTCTAGAGGTCAGGTCAGAGGACAGAGTAGCACTTTGTAGGCTTGACATGGATTCAGGGTCGCTTTGAGAGCATTTCAGCAGGGCAGATGCTTGTCAACATGGACACCTAACCCGGGTCATCCAGTGAAACATAGTCTCCTCATCCATGTTGTTGGTTTCAAACTATATCCCAATTATCCCAGATTGCCCAAATGTCTGATGGTGGTTGTTATCACATTAATTTAATTTCTAAACATTTTTCACATAAAGCATAAATCAACTAATCATTGCTTGTTGCACCAAATAAGTATAGTTTTCTTCCAGTTTATCCACAACAATCTTTCAGCAGGCATTCTCTGAGACAAAATCGCCTTAATAGGGTCTAGATTGAGGTGTGAAATGTTTTGAGGTCATTCGAAGTCCACGTAACCTCTTGCCCAATATCTGAAAGCTTCTGCTAAAATGGCATATGCTACTTGATGTTGTCTTAAGTATGACCAACCCAAACCAGGTGAGGCTTACATTTGATAAATTGCCCAGGAAAAAAAAAGAAATAAGGTAAAACAATAGCGCCCTGTGGGTTCACTGACCTGGCTAGACTGGTACTAAGAAACCAGGACCTTTCTCACAATGGTAAGATTTATCTGGAGCCACAAACCATTTCCCTCCCGCATAACCACATGTCAAATTATTGGGTCACTTAAATCCTCCTCAAATGCTGCAGCTTTAGGTTGATGTGGAACAAGGTCACCAGAGCCAACTAGAATGACCCACACAACTGCTTGCCTAGTTAAAGCGGAAATATTTAGATTCTGGTGATGACAGTGATTTGTTTGAATGTATTCCTGTGTATACACTGACAAAATATGATGAAATTGTGAACCAAAAATAGAACAAAAGCTCATTTAATTAAAAAGGCTTTAAAAGTAAACTGTCTAACAACCTATAAATAAAACTTAACAAAATGTAGGATTTACTCACTATTAAAGGAAATCTTAAGTGTTTTGGGCTAAATGAATAGATAATGAAGTGAACTACATGATTTAGTTTAAAAGTTTGCAAGGAAATTTGATTTTCCATAGTCCACAAATAAATACTTGATTAAAACCAATATAATAGTCTAGTTGGGATCCCGTTACAAAACAATCTGTTGTGAAACTCTTTGGCAGCAGAGCCACTGTAGCTCATTTGGCCCTGTGTTGTTATTCCTTTACAGGAATTTTAAGCTCTAATGGCTTTTAAGTGAATTAGGTCTAATGTATCCTATTATGGTGCAATGAGGCAGTCAAAGTCATCAAACTCTTTATTTTGATGGATGACAGACTCACACAAACTGGCTACGTACATGCACCCCACCCCTTCCTACCTCTCTCTTACCACACACCTTTCCTCCGACTCCAAAGATACAAACACCTCCTGACCAGGCGTGGTAGCGAGAAGGAAGTCAATATTTGAGGAGTTAGTTACCTGGCCCGTGGCTCGAGATCCGCCTCACTGTAAACAGTAAACTATATAGTCTTGCATAAACTTAGTTGTTTTGTCGGAGTGTTCCCAGGTTCTAAATATCATTATATCTGCCAATTCTGTTATTGTTATTCCTAAGCCTAGCTACTTACTCCAATTTTACGTATAAAACTGTACAAACAGAAGTATATTTCATGTAGTTCCAAACCTTTTTTCATCTGACATACCACCGTCCAAGAAAGTTCCTTGTCAACACTACCCTCTTGTTCCTATATGCCCAAGGAATTTATTATGATGTAGATAAATATACACTATACATTTTTAGCGGATGCTGATATTTTTACATACTGTTAAACTGTCAATATTTGCTGCATATAGCTGGTCAAGTTTGCATTTGTACAGGAGGAGCAGCTGTTCTGAGGTATTCGCACCATTCATCACTTTACTTTGAGCAATCTATTTAATTGTTATCCATTAGTTGTAGCTAGCCAAACTATTTGTAACTTTTTAGCCTACTTATTTCAGGTTTTTTCATTTTAACTGTTTATCTAGTACTTTTAGCCAACTACTCCAACTTTTTAGTTATATCAAAAGTTCATTACTTATAGCCAATAATCACAAGTTCATCCATTACTTTTGACTATTTATTTCAACATTTAGCTATCCCCTAGCTAACTATTTCAACTGTTTATTCATTACGAACTATTTTAATTGTAGCCACGGTTATTAGAAAGACTTTACTTAAACATCATACCAAGTTAATCCTATTTGGGAGTTTTCTCCCTTACAAATAATATGTGAATATATTTTAAGCCATGTTTAGCTGAGTTTGTTAGTTGAACTTTCCTGGCAGCTGCTGAGCTACTCTTGGTAGGGATCTACCATCAGGCTATATGAAGCATCTCTTAGTCCATCATGGTTAATCACAGACAATGGGACATCATTCGATATTTGTAGAAAGTCTATATTTAAGAGAAACGATCAGAATATCCAGATAGGCGAATAGTAACATCAGTATGTTGATGTAAACATTTTTTAAATCCCACAGTGATGATATCATAATGAGAGTGTGATGGAGGAAATCTCCTAACCGGCTGCTGTATCAACATCCTTTCTCGCACTCTGAATACAAACATTCTGTTCACAACCAGGCAGAGTTTCATCATGCCCAAACACAGTTGTTGTGATATGTAGAACAGTCATTCCTCTGAATGTAGACTACCAGGGGTCCAATGCTCACAGCCAGAAGGTAGAATAGATTGCTCAATGTGTTCCTTAACAACACAAATATTACTTCTACAGTGGAAGCCAAAGCAAAATAGAAAGCTGCTGTTGAAATACATAACCCAAGGAGAGATGGATTTTCTGGGGTTGCAACTGTCTAGATTAATCTTAATCATCTTCACCAGGTATAGGGTTAGAATCACTTTATGAAATATTTATGTCTGAAGCTGACTATGAACTTTAAATAACACGCTTTCCCCAGCATCTTCAGTTTACAGTATTTTTATAAATCATTCTGCCTGTTGCAGAACTGTGATTCAAAATTGTGCATTGAGCAAATGTATGCTTAACACTGATTGCTAAATGCGTTAGAAGCAGGCATCTGCACAGGCCAAAACCTATGTATCCAGGGCCCTAAAAGCCATGTTTATTCTCCCATATCATTTCTGTCCACACAATTTGATTAGTTATACATTTGTTAGCATTTTGTTCCATCCTAAAGGCAGCAAAGATGACATGCAGAGCTACACATGATACCACCGGGGCCCGCCCACACCCAATTGTAGTCTGGTAACACACTGAAACTCAAACCGATCCATATTGCTTATCAGTCTTTTCTTCAGTAAAAACGAATGTATTCCTGGGGGTTATCATTTTCTAGACAACTGCCATTCATTGCAGCAGCTGCTATAAGAAACTGAAAGTTTTGTGGATTTTGAAAAGCTAAACAATGATTACTTTGTGAGCAGAGAAAACTACAGCCATATTATGGAGAAAACCACAGCCTCAGGAGTACTAGTAATTAGGCCAGACTAGGTGAATATTCATATTGGAGAAGCTTGTGCCAGTGAACAACGCTTGGAAAATTTCTTAACGATTACCAAAATTGTACTAATTTAGAGTTATCTGTTTCAGTTGACTTTCAATCAATTAATCAACTACCCATTTCAGCTGTTTGTTAGTACTAAAGATACTGCTGTAAAATGGGGGTCAACTAGGCCCAACCATATTTTTCCCCAGGGCCCCTCAGGAGGTTAATATGTCACGTTTATACTGTATGTTGTAGATGCACAATACAATGGACCAGCATTAAATCTCCTTTAAGAATCATTTCTTACTCATCAGTTTTAAAACATCACTTTTCTCATCGCTCTTCAAGATTTGAGGAAAGCAGCAAGCACAGAGTCATGGTGGCCTTGGCGCGGAAATGCACTTTGAACATTCACAATCTTTCAACTCTGTCACACCACAACTACAGGCCCACACAACTGCTAATTGCGAGAGACAGACAAAGCGTCGGGTGGAGGGTAAAGATGGGCCACCCGGCAACAGGAAGCTTTGATGTGTTAGAGAGCACTTGTAAAGAGCTGGCCTGTGATCAGACATACACTGCTATCTAACACCTGCTCACACAGACACACGTCATATATATACCGAACAATTACTACCCTTTTTCTGGTTATTGTGTCTTGGGAACAAATAGAACACTGACTGACAAACGCCATTATTTGTAAAATACACTGCCTGGTTAGACTCATGAGAAACAGCATGGTTGACATTGTAATTTGATTTAGACCATGTTTAGATTCTGGATTCCAAAACATTCAGAGCTGCATGAAGATGCAAGAGTCTAACTGATATTTGAAATAGAAAACAAAGACAAAGTTTTATAATGAAGGTTTTATAGGTTTGTTCAAGGGAATGCAAAAAAAACAACTTTACCATTAAATATGTCAAAACTGCTCTAAGCAGATGGGCTGTCCATTATATCCCAAACTCACAGCAGTAGCCAACAGATGGGCAGGAATAAATGTTACAGGCGACCTTATGAAATCTAGGCCTTTCCTTCCGCATGTATGCCTGGATGATCAACACCAAGAATCCATAATTCATCATACTTCATGTAGGCTATGTTTGCAGCCACGTGAGTCATGGACAGAAACTGCAAGTATTTCCAGTATGTGCATTCTGCAAATGTGTGAGAAGAGAGAAAGGGCAGAGTCTCATGTAAGATTTACATATTTGTGGGACTATTATGAAAGCTATTCTTTTCAAATATGTATATAATATATCTTTAAAGTAGCTTCTGCTGTCCCTTTTACTGATAGCAGCCATAGTTGTAACATAAAGGCATGTTGCTTCACATTGTCAGGTCTGCAGATCTTTAAGAGGCACGATGAAAAACAGCGTAGTTATAAGGTCAATGTATCCTTTATTTTTTTTATATATGAACTAAATCACTGTGTGAATAAAGTCCAGTTGCTTCATTTGATATGATCCCATCATATTTATATATCATTTTAGCTTTTTTAAAATTATTTTTTCCTTGTTACAATTGATGTATTAATTATATCAATGTAACTACTAGTAACATAAAATAGGCTATTCAAATTGTGCTAAAACAGAAAAACAAATGCTGGTTGTATGATAGCTACAATTTACTTGAGTACCATAAATACAATTCTGCATGATTATTAAAAGTACATGATAAGAGTCATTATTGTGATATTATGATGAAAGCACAATCAAGTGTACAAAGTCCCTTTAAACTCACAATTATGCAATAAAATGAACTACTGGACTCATAGATGCAAAGACAGGATTTATTCATGTATTGATCAGTTATTGTTTAAAATTCATTTGTTTAAACTTGATTTTTTTTTTTACTGAGATGAATGATACAAATATTGACAATAACCTAAACCCTATTCATCCAGATAGCAATAATTAAACACCTTTTCCTCTCTTTCTCTGTCTCTACAGCTTTCTCCAACAAAATCCCAATTGGAGGTGTAGTGGTTGCCATGGTGATGTGTGCAAACGGATAATGGGGCAACTGTTAACCTTGACTGGTTAAAAGCCCGAAGCTGAGAGACATGGGTGGGGTGTCGCAGGAAACACACACACACACACACACGTCTGGATGTCAGAGAAGGAACTACACTCATTTCTCCGTGTGGTTCTTCATGCACAACCAACAACATCCTGTCCTTTTGTGAATCCTGTCTGCTCCCATGTTGGTTTATGTTTCAGAGTAGGCGTTATAGCACCCTCCTCCCCACCCCCCCCCTTCTCCCCTCTGCCTCCTCCTCCCTCCTTCTCCTCTGTTTTTTTTTTTTTTTTTTTCCTAAAACACTGCCATGGAAGCTAAGAAATATACCTATATCAGACAGGAATATATAATGTCCTTGTTGGCACAAACCGTTTTAGATAGAACAGGAAGTGGCATTATTTATCCTAATCGGGATTATATGTGATCTGAAAGATTCTGCATCTTGATAGCCCAGAGAATATACTGATTATAATGAAAACTAAGCCCCAGACTTCCACTGTTTTTCATTTATTGAACCCGCCGGTGTTCCATCCTTTCAGATTCATGGTTTTAGCTGGGTGTTTTGTTTTCTAGAAACAGGCCATGACTGCTTCTTCATGTTTTTCATTAGACACTTTGGCAATTCAATTCATCAGAATCGAAGAATATTGGTGACTGGGATTTGCCAGCGAGAAAAATAATTAATTAATTGCAGATTTAGCCCACTCACACATCTCGTCAGTTCTCTCATCTATTACATATCACCATAATCACGTCTATTTTTTAGCAGGAAGGCGAGCTGCATAGATAAATAAATTAACGGGCTAAATAAAGCGAGTGGCACCACAGCTGATGAGCTGACTTTTATGTAAATCAGGCCTGACATTTGTTCTTGTGACCACAAAAGCCCCCACCTCTTCATCCGCCACCCCACCCCTTCTCTCTCTCTCACACACACACGTCCTATCTGCCATTCCTTTTCCCATTCATAATTCAATGGTGCCTGCGCAAGGTTGGGCTGAGTCCTCCACCAAAATGGAACTCTGCCCAGCCTCTGAGCTGCCTGCCTCCACCAAAAAAGGGGGCATCGAGGCATTCTGCAGTGCCGTCCCTTTCCTTCTCTACCCTCCCATTCATAAAACTCACTTCTCCCCTCGGTGGGTTGCAACATTATACCCAAAGTTCTGCGTCCACAACCGCAGTCGTTTTTTACGCACCCAGAAGGAGGGAGGATTAGTGCTTGAAGAGATCGCTCTCCTTTCGCCTTCCACCTTGCTCATATTATTTCCCAATATCTGACCCCTAATCTTTCACCCATTTCTTTTTAGAGCGGAGCTACTCGCTCGTTTGGACTCGGATTATATCCAGCGCGCAAACGTCGCAACGAAGAGATGAGAATTACCTGAAACCACAGTGCGATCCGCTCTTCACAGTCCTACCGTTCAACTGTGTGTGTGCGCCTGCACGGGACCGCCTTCCTTCTCTTCCTCGATCGACATCCCAAACCTCTCTGTCGCCCACGCTCAGCTGCCCCCCAGCCCCTCCTTCCGAGCCGCTGATCGCAGGCATCGAAAACGCTCGCAAATCTCTATTTTGCAACAAGCTTTTTCCTCTGATCCCAAGTTTGCACACTAAGTCAATATTTCATCCACCCATTTTGTACCAAAGGTTGAGAGCGCAGAGAGAGAGAGAGAGAGAGAGGAGAAAACGGTGTCGTGTTTTAAAGCGTAACTTGTTCGAAATGCCGCTTTTGACAGCGAATATGGATTTCGACATTCATCGCGACGCCGTCTGTGGCTTCTTTGAAAGCTAGAACTGTCATGCAATAAAGGCAGCGGAATATGTACATACTAATTTCTGTCTAATAAATCTCCATCCTGAAGCCTTTACATGTTTTATCCGGCGGTTCGAGTTGCGTGTCGCCCTCGCCTCCAGCGACCGCCTGCTGGAACACGCCATGTAGGCGAAGTCAGGTGTTTTGCTATTACCAAGTACCGTCCTCATTCCCGTTGAACTTACTAAATGTCACAAATTCTTGTTTTTTAATCTGATTTCTTTAGTTGCCACAACGACAACGTCCAGGTTTACGCATCAAACTACGCACTTAACTGCCGACGATTAAAACCACCCCACAGTCGTTCGTCCGGTACTGGGTACACGGTGTACCATTCTTCATCGTCATGTTACCTTTGGTCAATTTACAGATATTAGGACCGAGGTGTTGAATACGTGGTTACAATGCCCATAAACATGCTATTTGAGTATGCCGAGCGGCCGCCTCCGGTTTTTATGACTCAGTTCATCACATACTGAAGGGAGGACGCACACGCGCTCGCACACGCACAGTTCCGGCTTGGAGCCTATAATGACCCAGATTTGACGATCACAAGCGCCTCTGTCGGTGCCAGCAATGTCGCAACAGGTTTCCCCAACCGCCAGGCTTTAATGAAATTCGAGGAAAAGGAGAATGCACAGCCTGACGTCAAGAAAAGTATTGCTGCTGAGTCATTTTATTTAAAATAGATGACCAACAAGGCCATTATGCGTTGATAGAGCAACACGACAGAAGCATGAGGGTCCTTGGAAAATTCATTTGTCGAAACACCATGTATCCGATCGTCTGAATCGTTGGGGTATATTTGGCAATGAGGTAACTAAAACACGCAGATATGGGTCAGTTGAAATGCTGCCTGTGCTACGTGCTGTTTATTTCGTTTTGTTTCATTGTAAAAGTAGTTAGGTCTTTGCCTGCCAAGCCGAGCGCTCATTGATGTCTGATAAAACCGAGATTCTATCTTGTGGGCTTTGATTATGACTGGGACGTATTGATCCATGCTTGCAAGCAGAGTGCAGCCTGCAGCTTTCATTCACAAAAACTGCAGTTCACAAACCACTATCTACAACGTAAGACTGGTGTCTGTTACTCTGATTAACGCTTGTGTTTTTATACTGTATATTGAGAGAAATTTGCAAAACTAAATTACATTACTGGTACTCCTCACTGGCAGCATTCTATACAAAGAATCTCATTTCCTTTTAAGGGCCTTGCACTGTTTTGTCTTTGTTGAAGTCCTCAGGCAGCCTTCCTCCTTTGCCTGGCCTTGTTTTGCATCTTGAGTCTCTTTGTAGGTAAGCCCTGCTTCCAGTGCTCCCTGCTCTTGGGAAGGGAGGCGATGAGAGCCTAAGTTCTATTGTTCTAACGCCAAAGTTAGGAATGGAGGAGGTTTGAAACCCGTTGTATTCAGTCTAAAAAATCAAGATCGTTTGAAACTCTATATCCCAGATTATTTAGATCCGCCTGAAAAAGATTTCTGCTGAGAGACTGAAACGCTTATAGTTCTAAGATTTAATCATTGTCTTGATTGAAAGTAAACTGTTTGTACATATGTTAGTTTTACATGCTGTCTGGATGTGTTGATCTGAAATTGAGTGATCCCTTTAGCTCTTGGATAGTCATCATCAAGGATCGGCCAGGTCAGATAGAAAATTTTCAAACATGGAGAGAAGCCTAGTAGTCATTTCATGGAGGATAAAGTAGGGGTTAGGCATCATTATTTGTAACCCAAAAGCAGCAGGAAACTTTATCCACTAATATACGTCAGCATATGCTGAATGCTTTTTCCTCACATCATGTCAGTCAAACTGACGGCCAACTGACCTGGGTTCTGGTTTGCTAAGACAAATTATGAAGGAAATGTGTTTTGCGTACTTGCACTCTGTCCTTTATAGCTAATCAAGGTCATTCTTGGACAATGTTATTTTCACTGTCACTACTGTTTAAGATAAGGCCTTTAGAAAAACAGAGGATCAATGAGAAAGTGTGAGAACAGCAGCAGATACAGCAAGTCATAACTGTCTCTTTTATATCTGTCTGTGTATTGGCAATGCTGCTTTAGAGTGAAGACGCGCGAGGCACCAGTCCACATGGAGTCCAGGGTTCCCCACCACATCCCCGGGGCGGTCCTCTTCCTCATATCCCAGCCCCACAGACAGTCATGCCCTCATGGGTCCAGCACTTTCACCATCCCATCGATCGTTAAAGTCCTCACATGGAGAATGACTATATAGACAGCCCAGCTGTCGCCTCCCAGCAGCCCCTCGAGCCAGAAGTCTGTAAACCAAGAATCACTCATTGGTCAGAATCAGGAGGTCCTGGGGCAAACCACAACCATCACCACAATCACCAACACTAGCAGCACCACCAGCAGGGCAGCAGCCTCACCCCCTCACCAGACACCACCACCCCCGACTTCCTTTCAGCGAGGCCCAGCTCTATCAGCAGCAGCACAGCACTTATCTGGGATCAGAGGTTGCTGGACCATGTTGCACTTACTCCCAACAGTGGACCACACAACCCAAACTCTGCACCCCACCAGGGCCCCTTCAACACAGCCACTACTCGAACTCCAGGTTTACCTCCTCTGAATCTAAGGTCCTCACCTTCCTTCCTCTGCTTCCTCCTGCTCCTCCCTCCTCCAAATCAGCTGATCTCAAGTCTGCAAAGATTCCCATGGAGGTAGTTCAGGTCAGCAGGGTTACGCTTGATCCTCCTCCTCCTGCCCGAGGAAGAAGCACCTCCTCCCAGCACTGCGGAAGTGCCTGCACAGAGTGCACCCTACCTCTCTGCTGGGTCTGCAACCAGGAGTCGCCTGCCCAGAGCCCAGTGATACAGCCACCTGCATGTGCCTGGTCAAAGGGACCTTTCTACCACTGTACTGAGGATGAGGATGACGAGGCTCCTGCGCTCGACAAGCTATGCTCGTACTCCCCAGGCCAACTGTCGCTGCTGGTCCTTCATGGCCGCCTTTCTTTGTCCTGCCTTGCCTGGTCTGCTATCTGCCAGCTATGGCCTGCCAAATATACATACAATGTTAGCAGGCTCATTGCCGCTGCAAGAGTCCTGTAGGTGGCTTGAGTCCTTGCTTGTACAAATGGAGGTGGAAGCAAATGGAACGCCAGAGAAGCAACAGCAGGGTCATGATACTGGACCAAACTGGCTGGCAGTAGCCTTGCTAAAATGGACAGGTCTATACAGTACTTGCTTGCTCTCTATGGACAGGACAATCCAACACCAACCCCTTTAAACTACCCTATTTACAAGATTATCATGAAAACAGCAGTACTTAAATGGTCTTTTGACCTATGTTTGATAGGAAGGGTGAAACAAAACGGCCTGATCTGAGAGTTATTTGAAGGAATGTCAACGGCCCTCTAGAGGATGGTTTTTCGTTGTTACCACTTTGTTTCAGGAGTGATACAAGAAGAAGATCAGATTCATAGACTGGTGTTTGTGGTGTCATGAAGATGGCTGAAGCACAAACAAAGTCATTAAATTTCTGTTGCCTCTGCATCTCTCAATAATTTTGTAACGCACCAATCAGAAGCTGGTTGATCCTGATAAATATAGAAGTTATATGATGATGGAGAATATCTGTACAAACTCCCACCACCCCCAGAAGCACAGCCCTGTCCCCCCCTGTCTGAACAAAACAAGGATTACCTACATTGTGGCTTTATTATAGACCACTGCAAGAGTGAAACTACCACTTACTCACTACCTTCTGCTATAATGATGATCACCATCCTTAGTGTCACCATTTTTCCTCTTGTTGTCTAAAGATGCTGGCTCGGTATTGCTAACATTTTATCTCCAAGTTTTTATTTCCACGAGGAGCTGTAAAGCAAAACCTTTAAGACTTTAAAAATAACAGTAATTTCCCACAATTCTCACTCTGTATTGTGTGCAGGCAGTTGTACTGCACGCGAGAGAGATAACGCCTTTAACAGTGTGTTTCCTATTTTGGAGGGCCCAGACATTCTAAAAGATTTGAATGCTATTCACTAATCAATTAGAGGTAATGTATGTCATGACCTGCATAAAGTCGAGTGGCCGGTTACCCACCGCGTTGTGGTCGGCGTCGCAGAAATGTGTTTTTTTTTTAAAGTACACCCAACCTTCCTGTGGGACCCGTCACAGCAATCCTCTCTAGAACTTGGCCTACAGCATGTTGATTTCTAACCGCTCTAAGAGCCTGGTTCGCTTCCTCTTTGCACAAGACAGCAAAGAAACATTTAGGGCAAAAGGTAACAGTGAATAATTTAAAAATGAGTAAGCTAAACGAGAGGACAACCACAGAAATAACAGCTCGGAGGAGAGGGATGTAAGTGATATGTAAGAGGGGAGAGAAGGCATAGCAAAGTCGTCACAATGAAGTTCTAGATTTAGTCAGCCTTTGTCTAAATCAAACCTGCCACTTGCACAACCTTTTGTAGACGCCAAACCCCTTTAAAGGACATACTAAAGCAATAGTATTAACTACCTCATTATCTCTCATATTACATCATGAGTACCACATTTAGCCCACAACCCCACCCCATCCACCCCACTCATCAACCACCACCTCTACACACACAGTGTCTTCATTAAATTTAACTACGCATAGCTAAAAGAATAGATAGTCTATCTTTTATTCTAAAGTCTATTTTGTGGCTTGTATGACATTCTTAGGGATCTTTGCCAAAGGAAGCCAGCACACAGTAGCATGTTTTTGCTGTCTGGAGGATCATAGTTGTTATGCACTTGCCAAATGGGAGTTGACGGCAGTTGGTTCCCAAAGGCATGCTGCCCTTTTAATACAGATGGCTCTTTTCTGTTTGGCATAAAAGCATATTGTCTTTGCTCTGTAACACACACCTTCTTTCATGTTGACCCTTAACTTTCATTAGGATGCCAACTTTGCTCATACCTTCTGTATTTGTCTTGCTGCACAAAGTCGATATCACACAGGAAAAAAGGAAAGAAAAAAAACACTGTCCTTAGTCTTGAAAATGTAAGGAGGCAACATTTTCAAAACCTAGCAACTAGTCTGAGAGAAAGGTGCCAAACTGAGAATGTTTGTATGACTGGGCAAAGGCCTGGTAGGTGTAGGTGGGCAGCAAAATCACAAATGTTTTGACAATATATTTAGTAATAGACATGCAGGTGAAATGTTATTTGTTGTAATAGTTTCACAAATATCTGTGTTCTTTTAGAAGAGACTTTTAAATGTCCTTGGAAAGATTGCATGGTACAATATAACTATAACCAGTACAAAATATATAGAGAATATATTAGATATATATTTTGAGGGTGATAAAGTGTGTTTTTGAGGGTTGCAGGAGGGAGGTGGCAAAGAGGAAGGTTTGGGAAGGGGTAACAAAATGACAGGTCTTTCTATTACTAGGCACTTGAATTAGAAAGTGTCCCCTGCAATATGAAAAAAGAGGAAAACTCCTGTTTATGTCACCCATGGTCATTTAGCAGTCCAGAGGTTGCTTACCTCGGTTCTCTCCGAACCAAAGACTGTGGACTCATTGAACCACACAGGGAACACAATTCACCCCTATCCGATCAACCCATTTCCCGCCGTTACTGCCAGTGTCTCAGCTCTCTCCCCTCTTTCTTTCTTGCCCCTGTCCCTCCTTCCTTCCTAGAAATTGTCCAACAAACACCCTGGCCTTGATTGACAAACACAGCTGCTACGCACAACTTGTTTATATTATTAGAGATGGGAGAGAAAGACAGTCTGTCTCTCTTCTCTCCCTTTCTCCCCGCTTACTCTTGGAGTTAAAGTCCATCTTCTCAACCAGTGGACCTCTTTTTTTCGACAGTTGATGCCTTTCTTTCTTAATTCCACTGCTCTGTTGGGTGCAAGAGAAATGTTTTTCACTTCACGTATTTTGTTACCTTCACATGTGCTCGCTACTGTTCAAGCGTGAACAATCACCAACAACTAATCCTCAATGATTCAAAACCTCTCTTCTTTCCTGTTAATGCCGTGATTTTAAATAATTCATACCCTTTAGCGTCAAGCCATTTACGGGCTCCAGATCTTTTTATTATTATTTTCACTCCTAAACAAGAGGAACAAGTCTCATACATTGGGTCGGATGCTACTCCATTCCTTTTGCGCCTTTGGTAATGTCAATGCTATGATTAAGAAACTAGATCTGTGCTTTTGTTTTGTTTAGATATAATAAAGAAAAAAATCTCTTGGCATAAAAGGTTCCCTTTATAGACATATATTTATTTCTAAAGTTCCATTTTATATAGTATTTATTTAGATGCCAACTTTTACCTAGAAGAAAGCTTATGTCGAAATGGAACGTACATTGATAATGGAAATATATATTGTCAATATTCCAGGCTGTTGTAGTCGCTACTTTTCTGAGTAGTTTTAATCAAATCACCCACACACACATAAACACACACATCCCATACAGTCTATCAGGAATGACTGTGAAATAGAAAGACATTAAGGGACTTGGGAAAAACACATTTATGACCAAACCACATAGCTGGAACATTTTTTATTTTTAAAGGTCAACATGAGTGAAACCCTTATATCCCGCAGTAATGATGCACATGCCCAGTGCATTTTTGGACAGAAATAGCATTTTAACTCACTGCTAACTTCTGTAGCCACTTAAGTACTTTCTGTGAGTATACTTTAATTCACTAAATGCTGATTAATTTAACTATTAATCATTCTATTAAAACAACATTTACAGGCTTTAGTGGTTTTACATTAGCACGTCAACTTCCTGAGGCCCCCCCTTCCTAGTATGTGTGAACAGATGGCACCTATAAAACACGGGCCAGAAGTGCAAAAGCAATAAAGCAGCTTGACCTAAACCGAAAGAAATATATACAATAAAGTATAATCTATAGATTCCTCTGACGATGTAATGAAAACATGAATCAGTAAGGTGTCACTCTACTCAGAGCATATAGTAGTAGAAGGCTGCTGTGGTTGTGTGTGTGTGTGTTTTGACTCTACAGGTCAAACTGATTTCTTCTTAGTTTATAGGGGCATGGTCTGTTATAATCTGGATGTGTAACATTCCTTTCTCTCCAAAGCACCTCTTTATGAAGCTGGAGCACACACAAAATCTTCCTGTCACACACACACACACGCACACTGTCGTCACCCCCCACCCCCAGCCCACCTGCGCTGCGTTGTTGCCCTGAGGCGTTCTTCCTCCCCTCATGCCCACCCCCTCTCTGCACCTGGGAGAGGAGAGGGGAACGAATGAATGAGAAAAGGTGAGAGAAGAGAAGAGAAGAGAAGAGAAGAGAAGAGAAGAGAAGAGAAGAGAGGAGAGGAGAGGAGAGGAGAGGAGAGGGAGAGGAGAGGAGAGGAGAAGAGAAGAGAAGAGCTGACCTGGCTTTTCCAGCATCACATAAAAGAACATAAGCTTCCACCAGTATAGTTCCTGCATGCTTTTCTTGTTGTGCCTGGGCACCAACAGGTGAGATCAGAGACCAACCCGCCCGTTTACCTGCCGGTCTGTCAGCACCCACCTAGCATGCACAGTCACACAACACACACACAGATAGTTAAAGCACTTAGGCATTGAAGGACCATTTGCAGAGCTACGTTTAAGAATCACTGTTAGAAAGAAATTAGGGAACTAAAAATGGTTTTCATGGCATCACCGAAGAACCATTTTGGTTCCAGTTAGCACCTTTATTGTTCTGAGTGTTTATTTTTCTGTTAAGGCCAGTGCTAAAAAGGTCTATAGTGACTAAACCAGACTCCATATTGCACATATGCATGCACACACACACAAACACACACACCTGCATTTGACTTCCTCCACACCTTCATTGTCATCTCCACCCCACCGGGCCACATATATATCATCAACACAGGAAGCTTCAGCACAGGCAGGTGAAGAAGAAACCATTTATTATCAGCTATTATAACAGGCTGGATTCACTGAGGAACCAGTCCTGGGTCAAAACCTGTATATGCAAATAATTATTTGTGCTGCGGTTTTGGCCTGCTGTTCCGCTTAAAGGGGCTGAGTTTACCACACGGGACTATACAACAGAAAATGACTGAAACTCATATTTGAAAGTATCTAAATGTTTACTGTCTTTTTTTAATATGCTAAGCCATGTTGGGGAGAGCTGGCATGTTAGACTGCGGCTGCAGCATGTTTGTGCTCTGCTTCATTTGCAGCATTATTGTGCAATGTCAAGAATAAGGTCGTCACGCCCAGCACACATACACACATCAGCTGTTGTTATGGCAAAGTTTTTCTGTTGCACTGGCAATTTCTTACACATGCAGGCATTCACAAATCCAAACATGACGGTTTTATATGAATGCACATGAGAAAAATACTTTAATTATCTAAAATAGCAACTCAGAACAGGACATTAATAAAATGTGTGTCCTTTTTTTAATAAAAGGGAGATGGGATAGAGAGAGAAAGAAGAGGAGAGAGTGACAGAGGGGTCATTTCATTCTGCAAAAGTGTGTCAGTGGCCCTCAGGCTGGATGGGACTGCTCCAGTTAGGACCCATGTGACTAGTGTGTGTGAGTGTGTGTGCGTGTATGGGTTGTACCGTCACTACATAAGAGTTCCACTTGAGAAAAAAAAAAAAGCAGTTGTGTTGCGATAACGCAGGACAAAAGAATCTTCAGGTGCAACCTCCAAGCGACATAATCTGACTTGACCCATCTCATGTTTGTTGTCTTAATCTGTTGCATTTCACAACAGGCAGAACTCGTACTGCTAAACTGCTGCATCGCCATTCTTCAATGTGACCTCAGATACCACTGAAAGGGGGCGAATTGCCACTTTTCAGCGTGATTCTGCATTTAGGTATAACATGTGTTAGACTAATGTCTCAGAGGCCATGGGGGAAAACCACATGCCAGTTTCCTGCAATGAATGATGTTTCCCCTCAGCTGGTCTTCGAATCCGTTTGAGATTTTCAAGAAGTTAGCTGTAATTTGGACTTTCCAGCACTTATGTGCATCAAGTTAGCACAAGTAAATCCCCTGCAGTTTGCTGTTTAGATGACATATTGCAAAAGTCATTCTCACATCTGGTGTAGCGCTCAACTGAACCCCCTCGCACCACCAACTACCCCTAAATACACACACACACTTTTGTCTCTTTCTTTTCCTAAACCCCCAGTATTTATTTATTTATAAATGCTGATTGTTTTTTGTGAATATAGAAAGTGTGACATTTGGGCCATCTGTCTTTAATAGAACAAGAAAACAGCATGAGATCTCCTCCTTGTCTGACAAATTGTTGCTAAAGTCAGGATCAAACTACAACATGTCAGGCCAACAATGACCAAAACCAATAGAGGTGGGGCACTGAGAACTTAGATTAGTATCAGATATGACAATTTTATAGTGTGTCATAGTGGAAATAAACTAATTCTGTATCTACAGTATTGCTAACAAAGCCCCAGAGGAAACATAAATATACCAAATCTTTTTGGCTTTCTTTTGCCAAGTTTGATCATCTTTACAACAAACTCTGTGATGATTTGGAGACGGTGATTGCCAGCATTCTCGATCAGAGGAGTTTGTTACTGTACCCTCCTGACTGATCACCTTGGTCTGTGAACTACAACTGGTCTCATCCATGTTACAGCAACACTATGATCACCTGATCTGATACAGTAGCCATCTGGAAATGCTAACACTATTAGTTGTTTTCAGTCACTTTTACAATACTGTGTTTGGTTATGTATAATGTCTCAGTCACAAAATAGAAATATAGCATTGCAAAAGAGTCTCTTCATAGACGTTTATGCAGGTTTCCAACCAAAATAAGTGCAAATTTTAATCCAATTTCCAGAAAACTAGCAAAAGAAAATGCAAATTAATGTGCATCTCATGTGGATATTAGGAATTAGCCACATCAAGATAAACAGCTGGAGGCACTAATTCTCAACTACTGCAGAAGAAGAGGGCACCGCAGATGATAAGTTCAGAGACGTAATTGCTTCTTTTTTTTTTAACAGCGTTTTCACTCTGGTAAATTGAAAATGTGCATAAAACCAGTTGGATGGAAATGCACTTAGAGACATTGGTTGCCTGTCTGCAGGTGACCATGGAACAGGATGATGATGGCAAGTGAGAAGTGCGTTATACACGTCTGCATGGGTTTAGGAAGTGTTCATAATGCTAGTCTGTAGGAATGTACGCTCGTATATGGGGCAGAAATGGCAAGTGCGCGCTGTTTGGAAATGGAACCCCTGACATTTAGACCTGCAGACTGCAAAATCCTATCGCCACACGCCACTCACCACACACACACACACACACACACGTGCCCAGATGTAGAAACACACACACAGTATCTCCTCCTCTACCCCCTCCTTTCCCCTCCTCTCTTTCCTCTGTGGAATTCAAAAGTAAAATGAACCTAAGTGTGACAGGACGGCTTCAGCTGCAGGAAAAACACACATTTCAACACTCAGGAAGTGGCACGCAAAGCAGGGAGGAGAGGCGTAGGAGCTGCTGGGACAGTTGGACGAGGAGGAGAACAGGGAGCGAAGGAGGAGCGGTTGTTCAGGAATCTTAGAAGCTTGTCTGATTTAAAGTCCATGCGTGCTAAAAATGGTCAATGAGAGGCTCAGTGTGTTTGAGCTACAACTGTAGATAAATCAAAAACATCTAGAAGTTTTTCAAGAATAATTTAATCTTTGATGGCTAACATCTAAATAGTTTTCCATTCCAGTATGTCAAAAATAAAAATGGTGGTAGTGGCACATGTTTTTTTATGGGACAAAATATTACCCAGTTCATGGCTTAAATGTTCCTTTGAGCCTGAGGAGGCGAGAGAGGAAGAAAGACAGAAAGAAGAGGAGAAAAGAGAGATTAGCCATGATTTTTAGTGCCGCAGTTGCCTGCCTACCATCAAGTCAGCCAGGCAGTCAGCCTGTCCACCATGAAGCCAGTCACCCAGCCAGCAAACAAGCCAACCGGTCCATTTCATTCAGCGGGGCCACTGGCATGGGACCAAGTAATGCCACTAAACAAAGAGCCACTGTCTTGCATCACTTCCCCTCAGAGAGGCCATCCAGGCCGCAGCCTCTTATCACCAGGCACTGCCAGTCTGCAGCACACCAAGGCCTCCACCGTGCCGGCCTCTTTACTGCTTTCTATTGCAGCCCTCTCCCATTATACCACCATTATACTAACCCTGTACCCAGGGGGAGGGTTGTATGTCTACGACGGGGGCAGCACATAAAAAGACAAAACAAATTAAATCCATCAAACAGCATTTTTAACTGAATGTCATCCGACCTCCCAACATAAGGGAGAACAGTTTTCCACTTGGTTTTATTACATATGTAGATTTTTGTACACTTCTAAAAACCCATGTGTTACAATGTTCATACTGTATGTATTAAGTTTAGACAAATGCTTGTGCAATGGAATACAAAGTCAAGTCTAATCTTCTAACAGTCCCTGTATTTTCTTATTGCAGAAGTTAAGCAGTGAAAGTCTGGAATCTTAATGGGCAGCTTTACTCCTTGGTCTTGATAAGTATTCTGCCGGTGTAGTTTGATACTTCCTTCCATTCCACAACCTCTGTGTTTGCATGTGTGTTTGTGTATGTGTGTGTGTGTGTGTGTGTCATGGATGCGTGTCTGTTTTCAACAGGCCCTGTGGCTGCCTAAGGGGGGGTGGACATGTGTAAAGGAACAGTTGCATTCCTTTCAGATCCTCCTCTCAAAGGGAAAACACACACACACACACACATACCACACTCTTTCAAATCTATACAAACTGAGCTTACAAGAACACACAAACCTACACCCTCTCTCCCTGCTTTTTCTCCCTCTTTTCGCCCTTGTTCTCTCTCTTTTCGGAACAACAGTGGAGCAGGACGGTCCCCCGAGGCATCGGAGGGGCCCAGCTTCTTTCGACCAAAGCTTGGCTGGGCTTGGGCAGCGACACGCCCACTTGGCGGCAGCCTGCAGTGCATTCCTGGTGAGAGCATTGTCAAAGCCAAGCACTTCCTCTGGAGCAGGGCCAGCCCCACCACAATAACATTTCATACATTTATCTCTTGGCTTGCGTCTCTTACACTCACTGACACAAACAGCGAACACACACGCACACACGTGTACACACACACACGTGTACACGCACAAGAAAGAAATTGCGTGTACGTGCATGCACACACGTACACGTAGAGAGCAGTACTGCAAAACACTGTTTTGATTCCCATCTCTCCTCCTCTCAGTCCAAGTGTTCCTATCTATGTTCTTTCTCTAATCTTGTTTCTCTTACTACAGTGAAATTGAGCTGTTACACCGATTTTTCTCTCACTCGGTTTCACCAGATAGTGAAAAACATCATCATCAACCTGACCTCCACTTGTTACGAGATACAACTGATATCATGCTGTAAACTCCTCGGCCTCATGGGTCTCCACGCATGGGCTCTCACACAAAAAGCTTGAGAAATTCACTAAATGCTAGATTTTTTTTTTTTTTAAATGCACACCAATAATTGTATAAAACTGCTCATGAGTCACAATCAGATTCAGTGACTCTTTCTATATATATATATATATATATATATATATATATATATATATATATTTGTATATACTCTATACTCTCATAGTGAAAATGGAGGTTGAGAATGGTTTCTTTCGGGTCTAAAATTAGACAGTTAATCAGGATACTATATTAGAAACACAAGTAATTACAAGAACTGACAACAGTGAACAAAAACAAAAAATACATACATTACAAATTTGTCTGGGGAGGAAAAAAAATAGGTTTTCAGGGTCTTGTTAGCTATGAGGTAATTCTGTTAATAGTTGATAATTATTTTTGACTTTTTCCTCTGCATGTAAATGGAATTTGGGAAAATAATGTGCTTGTCTCAATCAAGTAAAACCCAATTAGCTTGAGTTGAATCAAATCAACTGGGGATGCAACTAACAATTATTTTCATTATCAATTAAGCTGCCGATGATTGATCAATTACTCATTTTGTCTATAAAATATTAGAGTACAGAGAAAGGTGCCTGCTATCATTTCCCAAGTTGATTTAAATTGCTTATTTTCTTTGAATCCAAAACCCACAACCCATCAGACATGACAAAGAAAAGCAGCAAATCTTAACACTTGAGAAGCATTAACCAGCAAATATTGCTTGAAAAATGACTAAAAAAATAATATTAATATTCTGTCGACAGACTATTTGGCTAACCATTGCAGTTCGACAATCAATCCAAACTGACTTGACTTGGAATTATATCAAATTTCCCCAAATTTTGAATTGAATTTGAAAGATGCAACAAAGATGATAAACAAAGCAAAAGTTATTCTGTGCGTCACACAGCGTCACATACTGTTTAACAGCTGTCCTCGTGTCTTGCTTGGTTACAAAAAGACATGAATGTTTCAAGCCAATGAGGGTCATTCAATATCGTGATCTCAACTTATAGAGTTAGAGCAGGTGGTAGAGTGGAATATAAAGACAATCTTAAATTTAGGTTAGTGTTTCCAAAATTACCATTACATTCAAAGTCACCACTAGATGCTTATTCACTCTCTTATTTGAAGGTCAAATCTACTTAATTCACATGTCTGCTTGCCTATCCATGCTCCAGTTTCTACTCTAACAGAACAAACACAAAAGCAGCCAAACACACACAGAGAAAGAAAGAGAGAGAGGGAGAGGGAGACAAGCGACTTATGTAACAGGTATGACTTCACAGGAAGTCAGCACAATTGTATGTATGTGTGTGTGTGTGTTTGTTTGTTTGTTTGTTTGTTCCCTGGCTTGTGTCGTGTTGTATGCATAAGTGTGAGTGTGTATATACAGGTAACTGTGTGTGCTGTTTTTAATGTGTATGTGCGTGTTTGTGTGTGTGTGCGTGTGTGTGCAGGTGTGTGTCTGAACCATGTATGTACTGTATGTGTGTGTGTGTTGTGTGTGTGTGTGTGTGTGTGTGTCAGCTTTGTGGTCCTCAATGAGGCTCTGTTGCTGGACTCAGGAGGAGAGGAGACAGGAGGACGAATCAGTGTCCAGTTTGACTTGTGGTTTTCAGTTCCCTGCGCGAACCACAGCACTGATTGGACAACAGAGAGTCATGTTACCGTTCAAAGCACTAAATGCATAATGTTGAAAATGGTCTTGATTTTTAGGTTGGTGTTATTATATTCAAAAATATTGGTGTTGGTCTTGAAATTTACTGAGAAATGGTGGAACATTTCTCTGCTGGCCTGTAAGTTATGAGGTTTTTCCTTAAGTTTGTGGGTTAAAATGCTGTCAATCAAAATCCCCCGTTCCGAAACAAGACATATGGAAATCTGATGGACTGTTAGCAGTTGGTGCGCATGAAATTCAGTCATGGCCAACTTTTTTTTTTTTTTTTGGTAACCGCCACTGAGGCGAAAACCAGAATAAAAAAATCCAGGTCCACACAAACACCCTGGGAGACTTGTAGAGTTGTGATGTGTTGTGATAAACTTACAGCAGCTTTGTATTACAAATCCAACTGTGGTCATGCCAGAGACTGAAATAATGATGTTACACACATCTGTTACTCCACTGAATCTGCCAACTCACTCTCTGGCAGAGGAGAGGAGAGGAGAGGAGAGGCACTTGTGAAACTTTCCTCTTGTGAATTTCACATGGTCACATCCTCCTCTTCAGTCGATCGCTAATGTAGCTCTACCCTGAGATGCCCTCCTTCCTTCCTGTTAACATACATCTGTTTAGTCAATATCATGAGCAACAAGGAAAATCACCACGGCAACCCATCAGAAACAACCAACAACTCCCCATCTCTCACACTAGCACACCTGTTGGCAAAAAGAAAAGAGGTCAAGTCATGTTTTCACAGATATGTGAGATTTGTGTGCACTGGTGCATAAGTGTGTTTGCATGCTTATGCGTGTGTGTGTGTGTGTGTGTGTGTGTGTGTGTTTGCATGTGCATGTTCAGGACCTCAGGGTGGGGTATCTTGGCATGTCTCACTGTGGTTCAATGTTTCCTTTTAGCTCTGTTGGCACTCTCATGCTCCTGTTGGCTGACCTTTTATCTTCCTGTGAAGTTCCTGTCATGCATTCTCTGTTCTTGAAGGTCTGAGATCTCTTAGCTGAAGCCGTTTGTACTGTATAATAGTTTAGAAAGAGGTATATTATCCTAGATAATATAGATGAACATTTTAAGTATTTCATTAGATGACAGTAAAGCTGGAGTTAAGTTACAGTTAATGAATAAAAATTTCTTTATCATGCCAACGTCAAGTCATGTCAAGGTTTGACAAGAAAATCTTTAAGGGAAATTCTGGTATTCTGGAGTCTTATTCTTATAATTGTAGCCATTATGAGTAAAGGGTCATCATTTGCACCTCATGTGTGCAGATTTAAGGCTAAATCAACACAACAACATGTACTGACACAATCAGGCTGGGGTTGGGGGAGGGGTAATGTGAAGGGGTAGAACCCTCAAGATACATTGTGTAGTTGGTCATTACCTGGCTATATAGCTGCCAGTGTGTGTGTGGGGAGTAAAAGTACTTTCCATCATGGCAAAAAAAAGTGAGTAAGAGCTAAAGGGTAGGATATTTCTGGTTCTATAGCAGTTATTTTGAGAGTTCTGGCTTGTTTTTTTAAGTTTGTATGTTGTGTTGTGTTACCCCCTGACCTTAGATATGTGCAACATTAAACTGACTTTTAGTCTTACTCAACAAAGCACTGTATCCAGCTACCAGTCAATAAGCCTCTGATGCATAACCTCTGAAAAGATGGAGAGGAATAATTCCCTGGATTCACTTCTCCCTGCCAACCATTGTAGTGATTTGATTAGTTTAGAAAGAATCTAGGAATTACAGGAACTGGTTGCTAGACACATGCTCACACACACACACACACACACACACACACACACACATTGCACAGACAGACATACAAATGTGGTTTAATGTATATTAGCATAAAATTTTGCGGCTGTAGTGTTGTCTGTGAGAAGTGGTGTGGCCTGTGAAGCCCTCTGGCCCATAATACTATTCCTGTGGCTGTGTGTGTGCATGTGTGTTGTGTGTGTGGCTTAGTCAAGGATGTGGTTGGTCTCGCTGAAATGCTTACGAGACAGATCCATCAGACCCCCCCAGTACATATCTTGTGTGCGTGTGTGTGTGTGTGAAAGAGAGAAAAGCATCATTCAACCGCTCCTCCATCCAGGAACTGTCGGATATTAGTTAGTGCGTTAATCTCCCTCTCGTTCTTTTCTCACGTTCTTCTTTCCAGGGTGTGTGTGTGTGTGTGTGTGTGTGTGTGTGAGTGTGTGTGTGTGTGTGAGTGTTGTGTGTGTGTGAGTGTGTGTGTAGTTTAGTACAGTGTCGCTGCTTCGGCCACTTCCCTCCACAGTCCTGGCCCATCTTTATCTGTGGCCAAGCCCAATGATGCTGCAGGTACCTCCATGTACATCTCACTATGATGAATATAATTTAAATGCATGTAAGATTTTATCAGCTGGTTTTAAGTGAGGCCTCCACAGGAAAAATGGAGTAGCTTTTAAGTAATAAATTAACTATTATTACTCTGATTTAATAACTTCAGAGGAGAATGTTGATAAGTTTTATGGATATAAATGAAACAAAGTTATGATGACATGGCACCTTTTTCATGCTCATAAAGTTAAAATCACAAATGTTTCAACTGATAGCAGCTGTTGTAGTGGATGGTGATTTGTCTCAGAATATGAAAGAAGATGCTCCATTATCTGTAGTTTAAAGTTACACCTAATAGGTTTCATATCAGGAAGATAATCCTTAATTGTTTGTAATTACATGTGTGTGGGGAAAAACAGTTAGAGATTTGGAGAGTGAGTGAGAGAAAGACAGAGGCAGAGAAAAAAAGTGACTGAGAGACACTGAGGGAACAAAGACAGAGCACCTGTTCAGCGACCTCAGCCCAGACAAAGACACCTCTGTCCCACAGTACAATGACGTCCGGGACACTGTAACTTCCTGTGTCTGATGGGACGACCAAAACAGCACAGCAAGCTAGCTGTTTGTGCAGGCTGAATCTGTTCACACACTCACTCACTCACTCACACACACACACACACACACACACACACACACACACACACACACACACACACACAGACCCTTTCAGTCATTTTAAACATTTTCAACTTTATACTTCATGTGATTGAGCAGATAAGTCTGATTCTTAAAACATTTTCTGTCATTTGAAGAATTCATGTTCATAAGAAGTTATAAAAATATATATATATAAAAAGAAAAGAAAACAGGAGTCTGGTGCAAAAAAAGAGAAGAACTTAAACTTATTATGAGCCACAAAAGTTGGCCACCCGCCCCGTTCAGTGCTAACTTTCAGATGCTAAACTTGAGACTCCCATTGCCATGGAAACAGCTCAATGGCCATGATGAAATGTAGGTAGCATTTCTCGAATGCTGTAGTTACCAGCAGGAGGTCAAAACCAGAGAATAAGAGGGAAAAGCTTTTTTTAAAAAAAAAAAAAAAAAACAGGGATATTGCATTAAAGCTTACATCATTTCCTCCTTTCGTTCCTTTCTTTTCTTTGGCCTCTTTGAATTCAGCTCAGCAAGTCCATAATATGCAGTGTTACGTAATTGTCCACCACCTCAATGTCTGTGTCTTTGATAACAGGAAGGAGACTCAACCTTTTAAAATCAACAAACCCGTCCTTGGATTTTTTTTTATTTTTTTTTAGCTGTGCAGTTCAAGGAAATCAAAGCATAAAAATTCCTGACCTCCTTTTCCTGCTTACAGACTTAGAAACTAAAATATATTTTAGTTTTTTAGAACTGCTGCATCTGTAGCTTTAAATCATTTACTTTCAAAGTGTATAAACCTTTAGTTTACTGGTTAGCTACTTAGAATTTTAATCAATAACTGAGTCAAACATAAGATGTATTCCTTATTTCAGGTTGTAATTTAAGGCAGCCACAAGCAGCTTCTTTATTATAAGTAACTTTATGTAACTCTCTTTAAAATAGATACAGAGATGTACATAAACGTGGGTGGATAAACTATGACCATAAGGAAACAAAGCAGACAAATGTATTTCACTAATTAGAAACAATCTGTTTCAACTGTTTCCTCTATTCACTGTAACTTTAAACTTAAAGAACACTAAATTCGTACTCACGATTTATGTTAGAAAAAAATAATGTTCCCCTTAAAGGCAGGTGAACAGATTTTTGGTGAGTTTAGCTTCCACTACAACAGTGAGTACATGTCAGTGATTACAACCTTGCAGATTTTTTTTTCTTAAATGCAACTTCTGTAAACCAATTACATACATTCCAACTCAACCAAACCCTGTAGTAGCAGAGCTGTGTCACAGTCATTATGGCACAAGATATATGAGAAAAGAACAGGGAGCGGAGCCTCGCCGAGAGGACGGCGTGATTGAAGTTTGATCCTGGTCACCAATTATGTGGTTGCTATGTTTCCTCTGTTCCTACCCCAGTATCTTCCTTTCACATGACCGAGAGGAGGACGACGAGGGGAGAGGAACGGATTCTATAAACACATGTTGTATGTATAGGTGAAGTCAAAAATACATTACTGGTGGGACTAAAAATAGAGCAGCCACATGAATTTACAAAATAGTTTTGTGAAGTACTGCTCCGAAAGATTCTAAGAGGCCATTGTTGTGATATTTTTGCACAGCACTTTCCATTTATTGATGTCTTTTTCCTTCAAATTTTGTTTATGAATTTAAAAGTTGTATATGTGTCAGCCCTATCTTTTTCTGTTGAAACACATACACAACAAAAACACAGTCACATGCACTGCAGGTAAGCAAACACTATAAATACTTCATCATACTTCAGTGTTTGCTCACTTATACACCAATGAGATGACAGCCTGCTGCACTTTCTGTAAAAACAAAGCCTTCACAAACTGACAAGAAAATAACGTGAGCAAAGGAGTTGATCTCTCTAATGAGGTATCCTTTATGAAGGGCCTCTTAATCTATGACTGATGTCTTTATTAAAGGATAACAAATCTAAATAAAGTTTTATAGATCAGTTATAAGCCATTATCAAGAACAACTTTTAGGTTGCAAAGTTGTGAAAAATTCAGTTGCAGGTGTTTATCCTTTCCATTTGGTAATTATGCAGTTATAAATGTTCGGAATCCATCAGTAAGTGCTTGTGGATTTCTCACACTATCATCAACTCTACAGCTCGTTAATAATAGCTATGTTAATAAATCATTAATAATGAGTTTTAGTCATGAAGTCTGTGGTTGTAAGTACCAAAAAGATTTTGATCCAGACTGTGTAAAGTCCTTTTCTAGAAATGTGTCCAAACAGTGAAAGAAGTTTTTCACAGTCTAGCAACCAAAAGTTGTTCTTACTAATTATTAAGGATTTATAAAGCACCTGCCAATTATTCATTAATCATTAATAAAGTCATTAGTTGAAACTTATAAACCTTTATGAAGGTGGTCTTATTAGAAAGTGGTACCTCTTATGGAGTGGTCCTGGGTTAAAACATAATGTAACACTGCTCACTAAATGGTAACATTTACAGATTTTAAAGTATTGTAACACCACACATCTTTACAAAGCTCTCAAAGACTATATGTCAGTGGGTTTGCAAAGTTCACATTTGTGTAAACAGGTGTCTGCTAATATATTTAAACATAACAACATGTCCACACAGGGGCAGTGTCAAATCTATCAAACTATGGATGCATTTAAAAAACTCTGATACATAAAAACAAATAAGCGAATCCTTCTGTGTATACTCAACTTTTGGTTGTTTGTTTTAGTCCCATGTTGGGTGTTGGCGTGACCCCAGTGATACCACATGATCGTCTTCCCTGCACGACTTATCACAATTTGTTTGACACAGAGAACCACAGATTTGCACAACGAATATTTGACATTTTGGAGGCTCGCACGGTGGCTTGTTTGGAAGCCTATGGGAGCTATGGTTACCCAGAAACCACTTCTCTCAATCCAAACTCAGAAATGCTTACATTCAACTGTGCTGCCGCAGTTTCAGTCTTAAACCAACATATACCCATTAAATCTTTGCTTTTGCCTTGTGGTGCATGTAGCTGACATGACAGCAATTCATTTTCTAAGACTTCTGTTATTTATAAAACACACATACCATGGAGCCTATAGATAGTTGGGCAATGACATATAGTTTGATTTGTCATCTCTATACTACATCCATCAGGTGAATGGGGTAGTAAATTTAGCCCCTTTTATACTCAAAAGGCAAAAACAAACTAAACAAGTAAAAGACATAATTTTTAGAAAAGTATAAAGACTGGAAGCAAGGGGGAAAGACTTGCTTAGCTCTATCCAAAGGTTAATAACTCACTTACTTAAAGGCTTAAAGGATACCACATACTAATGCATGTATCATTAACTTTTTAAATGAGGAGTCTAACACTGTTATCATAAGTCATGATGAATTCATAATGATAGAAAATACTCCTAGTCTGACTATAGTAAAGGAAAACTTGCAGAGAATGGAAAAGAAGTTATGCAATTTCAGTACTTAATTGTAAGAAACACAGTCGGAGAAAGCCAAAAGAAAACTCATCCTCTCTCTCCACTCCTCTCTGTGACCTTAATCATCTTGTGGACACACAGTTTCCCTGATTTTCCAGATTTAACCTCTAAAATATGGGCATTAAATCTTTGCGGAATCGCTGGTTATCTCCTCTGATTCCACCGTTCCCTCTTCCTGTAACGGAAGGAGACGTTCACCCCTCAACTGTGGAAACCTCGGGACACCGAGTCCAAGCCCACAGGCCTCTCAGAGTGTCAGCTCGTAATATTGCGGCTTAATGAGGGAAGAAATAGCAGTGGTTACCCATTTGGTCTGAGTCCTCTTTCAGTCGCAGAGTGTGCTGTGTGTTTGTGTCCGCACATGCCTGAATGCTTGTGTGTGTGTGTTTGTGTGAGTGTTTGTGTGGGTCTGTGGGTATGTTTGCATCACGGCTGTGCACAAATGAATGCTTTTGAGTGGTTGTGTGTGTGTGTGTGTGTGTGTGTGTGTGTGTGAGTGTGTGTGTGCGTGTGTGTATGTGTGTGTGTATGTGTGTGTGTAGGGGTAAATGAATGTGATTGTGTTTATTTGCTGGCTGTGTGTAGGATACAGGAAGCCTTGGGGGCCTGGGCTCTTGCTGTTTGTTATGGAGTGAGGAGGAGGTAGAGAGTGTGTGTGTGAGAGAGAGAGAGAGAGAGAGAGAGAGAGAGAGAGAGATGCAGGCAGTGGAAGTTATAGCCGTCTCTGCTGTCTGTAACTGCTGGGCATGGAGTCTCAGTGGAGCCAGAGCACGGTGCAAGGGCAAGAACACACAAACGAACAAACACACACACACACACACACAGTCACAAATGGTAACACTTTATTTGAAACATAGCAGTGGTTTATAGGGGCCTAATGAGCCAGTGGGGCCTCGAGCTGATTCATCCCTCATGTCAACTCTCTCAGCGTTTTCATGTTACATCTTCCTCTTAAATGACATGAAACTGGAATCCCGCATCAGTTTAACAGGCAGCAATGTCAAAATAAAAGCACTCTTTTAAGACCAGTGCACTACCTCCGGATATATTAACACAGTCTTGTGACCAAAATGTTTTGTGAGTAAACTTTTCATAACTTAAAATGTACAGGGGTAAAAAAAATACCAAACGAGCAGCACCTCCAGCATACAGTATAGTGTGGTCTGCAGTTATGGGACATCCTGTAATGTCTGGACTCCATAAGCAGCAATCTCTGAGGAAGCTTCTTTTTCTCATTACTGTCACTGGAAGGCGACGCACTGTTGCACATTCCATGTTGAGACATTCAGTGTTTTCACCACTCAGTGCTGTGGAGCAGCACAGGGAATTCATTTTTTGCTTGTCTTGTACAAGTGCATATGAACCAGTGACTAGTATTATTGTATTTATGCACAATTTCAGATAACCTTCAGTCTGGCCATCCTGTCTCCTAGAAGTTACAATAATACACTACTAAACTGCAACAGCGCGTATGTTTTGAAAGAAAGATAATGCCACCTGAATTAGCTCTCATACCAACAATGAATGTTTGTTGCATATGTTGCAAAATGTTCATCCTCAGTTGGACATATCTGCAAAACTGGCAACGTACAGTATTTCATTTGTTTTCTAACAATATCCTCTTGCTATACGATATCCAGTCACAGCAACTTACGTGTTTTTATGCAATGACAGCACTTGGTTAAGGGTTTAACTATTGAAAAAGTCAAAAAGTCAAAAGCATAGGACACAATGTGTTCACTTGATGATGACTGAATGATAAGGAATGGAAACTCCAATCTTTCCATAACCTAAACCAAAGTATATTTTACTTTATATTATATTTTATTCATAACATAATAATATAACATAATTTTTAGGAGACAGGGCTGCAAATGGATGTGGTCTTGTTAGGTTTCCTCACTAAATAACTGGTACATTTCTCATCAGAAAGGTTTGCTGCAATTGAACAGGGCCTCTTCTTAGTCTTTAAATTCATTTAAATAAATACCTTTTTGAAAGTGTTTAATGTGTGTGTGTAAGTGTTTAATTCCCTTATTAGAGAGCTGACATGTCATCTGGTTGAATCAAACTATGAAGTTCATGGTCAGCGCCTTGAAGCCCTGTAAGCAGAAACCAGGACACCAAAATAAATACTTTTTTAACTAAACTACAAATATTTTTGCGAAGTGATCTGGGTAAAGAAAGCTATTCTTATCCTCCATCCTGGTAATGGAAAATGAATACTGCAAGATACTGATGAAATAATGCTCTGTAACAGCCAGGCCTCCCCACTGACAACTTTTTTAAATCATAAATTCTTTTACAAATACCATTTTGCTTTGCTTGTTTTGCAACACACTGAAAAAAAGAAAAAAAAATCTCCTCTCCCTCTCTGTTTTTCGCCTCCTGAGGTTTTGCTGCAGTTTCCTTAAGTAATTTGACAGTTTCACCACATCCAGTTTGGTTTCTGGCTGGTGTCTTGGCTGGGAGCACCAGCAGAGCTTTTTCTGGAGCCTTCTTCGCCTTCTTCTTCTTCTACCCCCTGCTACAGCTCCAATGTGTGGTTTCATCTCTGAGGGCCTCCAAAGCACATGGCTCCTGGCCCAGGAGAGAGAGGCAGAGGGGGTTGGAAAGAGTGAAAGAGTGAAAAAGAGGGCAGGAGACAGAAGGAGAGAGGTAGAAAAGAGAGAAAGAGTGAAATGACCACAGCAAGGGACATTTGTACTCTGAGCAAACAGGCTGCAGAAAGTAAAGGCCTCTCTTCTTTCTTCCAGGTCGTCTTCACTTCCTCCCTACATCCCTCCATCACTCTCTTCTTGATCCAAGAACATAAACACCAGATAGGCAAAGAGCCTGACCTAAAGAAGACTAAATGTTTCATTTAGCAATTTGTCCTCGTGTTCCCTGACCTCCACTAACCTAACCCAACCCTGTGCTTTACAATGCAATGCTGGACTAGAGACAGAAAACACTCCCTGCGGCTCAAAGCTGAAACATTTCATTGTAACACACGTTTTACTGTTTAAATGCAAAAACAACAAAGATTTCTCATGATCATAACTTAGTCTGGATATGTTTTTATAAGCTGAAGTTAAAAAAAAAAAAGTTCATCAGTGAGGTCTGCATTTGTATGTAACATTTTCACTCCACTACATTCAACACTGCAGAAACTCATGAGACATTTGATGAAATCAGTCAAATGAAAAGTCTCACATTGATGAAGTTACATTAGTAAAAGTGTAACAATGGTGAGATGGAAAAATAATAATACCTGGATTCAAGTTATGTAATGTGCTTCTGATTACAACTGTTATGCAACTTCGTGGTAAAGCTCCATATGAACAGTACACAAATTACAAAAACAAATTGTAATGAGCAGAATTTGTATTGCAAGATCGGATGCTGTAGGAAAAATAAATTAAATACTTGGGTGAAAATTTTGCAAACTCGATACATTCTTTAAAAACCTATAAAAATGTAATTCAGGTGGCAGTGCATTTCTCTCAAAATTTATTTTCTGTTCCAAATGAGTAATCTGCTGTATAAAGGTCATTTCTAGGGGGGCAGTGTTTGGCATTACCAAATAATGAGTCATATGCTAAAGGATATCAATTAACTAGCAAATCTGATACTAACAATTGAGGATTTCAAAACTTTACAAAGACTGAGAAACAATATTTTTCCACTAGTTTCTTGCTGTTGCTGTTTTTCTGAGCTGTTACACAACTGTCCACATATTTTCCCCCACATCTGATCAGCTGTAAAAAAGCTCTTCTTCTGTTGTGCATCACATTGCGGGACAAAAACTAAAAAATAGTATATAGATATTTTTGTAATTTTTAATGGGTGAACATACTGCATAAGAGAACAGCATGCTATCAGGCTATGCAAAAATATTCAGAAATATTTTGTCCATAAGTGACTCAGAAGAGATGGAGAAAGCAAGAGAGAGAGAGAGGCGGAGTGGGAGGGGGGAGGGGTGAGTAATTTACACCAGGAAGTAATTATGTAAATTCTAAGCCGGGTCTTCTAGTTTACAGTCCAGCAATAAACCTACTGTGATGTCTGGCTCGCAATAAACATTATTTATTTCTTTGTTTATTAATGCTTCAACTGCTAGTCCTCCCCCATGTCACAGTGTTATTTTTTAAAAGACAGAAACTAATACAAAACCTCACTGACTGGGAGGCACAACTAAGTGTACTAAAATAGTGAGTCCACGTTTAAAAGCAAAGGAAAAAAATAGAAAGGGGGCATGTTAATGTAATTATTTTTTATGAAACAAACATGAGTCCTTGATGTGGGTTTGTTACATGTGGTTTGATATGTTTTGGGTTTGTGGAATGAAAAGCTGAACTTTTTCAAAGTGGGTATTAAACAGATTTAAAAGGCCTTGGGACAAAGAAAGTGAAATGTTAAAATAGGATGAGGTCAAACGTTACCGAGTTGTGTGTTTACGTGTAGACCAATGTCTTGTAATGGGATGTTTAAAATGTTTTACTTAAAAATGGAAAAAAAGAAACATCCTGAATACATCAACTCTTTTCCCAATTTTGTAAAACAAGGGCAGCAAGGGCATCTACCCATGTTATCCCTGTTGTGTTTGACTCCAAACAAAGCTATCTAAATCTGAAAATTCATCTTTTTCTCATAACACCCAAAACAGAGGGTTTTTTTAATGGGTACAAATGAGAAAGCTGGGCTCACATTTTAGTTTGGATTGGTAAGAGAGCATTTGGAAAACACTGACGTAAGCCTGCTGTGTGGCAGTAAAGTTAAGAGGACCGCTTCCTATTGTTGTTTACTCATGACGTATTTGCAGCCATGTTTACTCAACAAATAACAATACATAAAGACTCTTGATTAAATTATTATTTCAGTAAGTTGAGGTCAAGGAACGAGCATTTGCCTGCAGGCTACAATCCTACACCACCATGCTCTTGTTAACCATGTTTAATACTTCATGTCCTATTTTCATAACATCTTGGTTGCCCTGTCACAACATCTGCAAACCTCAGTCGGGTGCTAATAAGCCACCTGCTGAAAAACACCCAGCAGAGGTTAAAGTCCGTCGAGAACCGGCAGCTTGTTTTCAACTGTCAGGGAGGCAGGATTCCTCAATGACATGTTGTATCCCATCCTAACTGTAACATCATCCCCACAGGGTAAATAAAATCTTAAAGTTTGCGTGCGTTCTTGTGTGGTGTGTGTGTGTGTGTGTGTGTGTGTGTGTGTGTGTGTGTGTGTGTGTGTGTGTGTGTGTGTGTGTGCGTGCATGCGTGTGTTTGTAATCAGAAAGAGATATATGATCTGTCCTCCTCAAAGGAAAGAGCCTCCGGTGACGTAGAGAAAGATAGAAAGAAATGTCCACATGTATGAATCCATGTGCAAGTGTGTGTGTGTTGGTGCACGTGTTCATGCACAGCAGATAGCCTCTGTGTTTATTTAGTTTGAGGTGACAGCAGGAAGGAAGGCAGGTTAACAAGCTGCCGGCTCCAGGCACCCAGGCATGGTGATTACGCAACCCCAGCCAACTCCTCTTTCACTCACTCACTCACACACTCATATACACACACACACACACACACACACAAACAGATAATGCACTCACCTGGATGGGGAAACACACACACTCACAAGTATGTAGGCACATTCAAGGGTTCTTACACCAGCTCAATGGGATTTTGACTCTGCACAATACTTAAGAAACAAAACAAAACAGCTTCACTTCTTCTGACACAGATGGTCACTCTAAAGGCTTCTGTCACAAAAAACAAAATGTACAGAATGGTGTTACTAAAGCTGGATTTATGCTTCCTGTTAACATGCTCGGGCGCCTCAGAAGTAAAAACAGATTTTTACCACTAAAGGATTTGATGCAGCACTTATCTTAGCACCATCACAACTCTGGCAATGAGTTAGCAATGTACGTACAACGTCATCTAGCGAGGTGCTGCACTGTGTCCACATACATGAAATAGCATATTCTGATATATTACTTTATGACATGAGTGCTGAATTTCTACTGTTTACATCACAATCTTCACGATGAAAGATAAAATAGTCACCACCTAATGTGTTAGTCAATTACCCTGTGTAAGTATTTTTGTGTCTAATAAGTCTTTTAACGCATTTTCATTGTCACGCCCCCAATAACGCACTGTTTTAACACAGGGCTGTTTCTAGTCTGAATCCCCGCCATCTTAAGGTTGCATTCAAGTCATAACTTACAGACCATTATAACAATGGACAATGAAAATAGTTAATTCCCTTTTCAGATATGAGGATTTGCAGCTTTTCTTTGTTTTATGCATAATCTTAATTTGAAAATCTTTGGATTTTGAACTGTTTGTTGAACATGGTGATGAGCACCATTCTGTATTCACCAACTTTTTAAATTTTAAATTATTAGCCAATGAATCAAAATGTTTTCAACAGATTAAATGGTGATTAGTGATTACAAATTATTAGCTTCAGTCATGATATACTAAAAACATCTGTCATAACAATTCATATAACAGTGTAATATGCTTGTATGTATTAGTTTTAACAAGTCTAACAAGACTTATTTATACAAAACCCACTGTACCAACAGAAATGACACCAAATATCCCTAGTACTTTATATTCAATTTATATTGTTTAAGTTTTGTAACATAAGCATGGTTAGCATTACAGAGTCACAGGCATGCACCAATACATTCTCACATGTACTACATGCACATGCTCACTAACATGTCTACCAGGTGCAGCGTCTGCATTTGTATTTTGTGCTGTGTTGAAACATCCAACCTGATTTACAGACCCAAAGCAGAGAGAGAGAGGAGGACAGACACAGACAGAAAGAGGTTATAGTGGAAAAGAATGGATTATTTGAGTATAATTCATAACTATATATGTTGCTTTATGTGTGTGTGTGTGAGTGTGAGTGTGTGCACATAACGTGGTCAACCAAGCGAAAAGACCCCCATCTTACATTAACACACTGTCACCTTTGACCCCCTACCCAAACTCTACTGAATGGCTCTAATGGAGAGCCCAGACTCTGTGTGTGTGTGTGTGTGTGTGTGTGTGTGTGTGTGTGTGTGTGTGTGTGTGTGTGTGTGTGTGTGTGTGTGTGTGTGTGTGTGTGTGTGTGTGTGTGTTTCCACGTGCTCTCATACTTAGTTGCATGTGTCCATCCGTATGTGCAAGAGAGAGACAGACTGAAAGGAGAGTTTTTGAGTACAAAGAAAAACCAACTCCAGAAAGTGGAGGAAGTTTACACAGCCGACTCTGCAGAGCTCCAGGAGCTGCTCTATTTATAAAGACAGCAAACCCTCAATACATATGTGTGTGTACGTGTACACAAGAGTATGTTTTCATGCGCTGTTTGTGTTTGGGTGAGTGCGTTTCAACATGTGCACAGCCATGAATGTCTGCGTAAGTGCATGTGTGTGCGTTAAAATTAATAAATACGCACAATTGAAGGCTTCCTGTTATTTGGCGGTGAGGCCAGAGGAAGTTATTTTGTGGTACACTGATAATTTTGGTCAGAACACCGGGCTATAAATACTGTCAGCACTACGCACTTTATCCCGCCTTCCACTCCTCACTCCATCCCTCCATCCCTCCCAGAAATGAAAAACTGGTGTGCTGCAGGAAAACAAGAGCAAAATAAGCATGCGGGGAGTTGTTTTTAGATTTTTTACAACATCCCTCTCTCCAGACTGCTCTGGGGTCAGGTTCATTGTGAGGTACAGGCTTTGTGTGGCAACAGATATTTCCAAAAAGTTTCTAAAATGCAAAGATAGTTTCCACATGAGCGTGAACCCACACGTTTGTATTATTATTCTAGAGTGCTGTATGCAGACTTACAGTACATTAACTCCTACCTCAAGCTAATGCTAATTCTTAGTGGCCAAACCATAACTGAACCTTTACCTTTACTCTTACCCAACCCAAAACATAATTTTGACCCAAAATCAAATTCCTAGCCTGAATTTAATCCAAACCTAATCCTATCTACTAACAAGTATTTCCTGTATAGCCAAAGCCTGATATAGCTTATTCCTCTGTACCATAGACCTCCATTGTTGCCCAGAAACTATTAAAAACACATCAAATAGTCATGCAGTTGCACTGGGCTGTAAGAAATATTATAAGGAACATGGACACTGTAGTGAATCTTGAGTTAGTCCCACATGCATCAATCTGATACCATAAATACTCACCACTGCACTAAAATGTGTATGCATCCACCACTAAAAATAGTGCCACACAAATGCATGACTTACTCCTGTTTGGGAGTTTTAAAAAAGTACAGTGCCCAGATGTTTAAGGACATTACTGGGCTTTTTTAATAATGAAATTATATATTTGTGAGCTGTTTTGACAAATAGCTTTGTCATCACAAACATGGCAGACAAGTCAAAAAGTAGAAGGACAGGCTAGTGTATTGTTGGTTTTGGTCCTTTGTGTGAAATTTGTTAATAGTAATAAAAAATATATAATGAATAGTGCTAGCCTTATCCTTGAAGGTAAAACAACTAAAACAACTGGAAAGAAAAGGTAGATCATTTAAACAAGAGTTAAAAATGACAAACTTTAAAGAGGCACTGTATGTGGTTGTCAAATACCCTCATAGTTGAGGGTTTTACAATAATGAGGACTTTGGCTCTGCACACGTAGCTAAATACCAGAATACATGCTGGCACACACACAGTATACAACACAGGAACATTTTCACAAATATGTACACTCACACACATACATACAGTGGGACATGGCCTGCTACACATGCACACACTCGCGCTAATATGGCACTCAAAGACACATGTGGTCACTGCATGAGGCATGCCAGGAAATTCTTTCAAGGGCATGTTAATATTCCAGATGCTTTTGGATAAAAACAAGCCTCCAAATCAGAGAGCGGAAATTCGATTTGAACGCAGTTCTGCATGGCGATACAGAGATGTTTATCTCTCCCTGCCTATCTCCACAGTCGGATGGCTGAGTGGCCACTTAGTGTTTACCTATGATAAGGGCTTTCTGTTTGACTACCAGTTAAACTGCAGTCAACAGAGAGGCCACAGTGGGGAACACAGTTTTTATAAAAAACCTAATTGCAGTTCTTAGCTGAGTCCAGTTTGGAGCTCCACACTCCAGACCGGGGTCAAACAGGGTGGGCTAATAATTTCTATGATATCTTTTATTGTACTTTGGCACAGAAAATTAATAAAGTTTAACATAAACCTTTAACTTGACCTGTTTGTAGGCTGCACATCTTAAATCACATTCTAACTAATCAATTAATATATTACAACTACTATTTGATGTAGATCGAAAACACACATAATTTAAAACAGAGAAGTACATACTAACATATCTAACATAAATGCACAACAGTGTCAGTATAACAGTAGAGTGTCCTCTCATGTTTGGCATGCACATCATATGCACATACAGAAACATAAAAATTTAAAATAAAAACTGTGACATAAGACAAAAGCCTCAGACCAAATAACAGGCAGCATGGAGTTTCAGTTTGTTACATTTCTATTCCACTTATACCAAATGGGCTGATTTCACTTTTTGTTAGAGTGTGGAATTGTTTGAATAAACTACTAACTACTACTAATGACCAAACTAACAATGCTCAAGGCAATGGTGACATTATTAAAAGTCACTTACTTAAGTACTTAACATGCAAAAGTAAATATGTGGTATTGACGTATATAAAAAAGTATCTATCTATAAATCTAAACCAAGTGTCTTTATTATTTTGGCTACCCTAGTTATAAATAACACAAATACCTCTCTACTCTCTCAGCTTGAACAAAACCTAATCATTATAGCCCTCAGGAAGGGAGGTTTTATTGCAGGACTGTTGTATTAGCCTGTATTAGCTTTAGCTAAGTGTACCTAATAAACTGCCAACTGAGTGTACACAGACAACTGCTGCAAGGTATATAATTATGCTGATATTTTTTTAGAAAACATAGCTATCAGTGCATTAGTCGCTATGCCAACTGTTACAGTAACCACTGTTTAGTAATTCTCAGGCCCTTGAAAATATCCATCGAAAACCTCTTACTAACCCCAACACTTACGTAGCATTACTTTTTTTATTTTTTAGTCCTGAAATGTCTGTTTCTCTTCCTCCCCAGACATCAACAAACAGTAGTTGTAAATGACAAGGTTTCACTGTGCCATGGCAGTATCGTTCTTCTCAATCACTTCCTGGTTTGTCCCGGGACTTTATCCCCGGGCAATATCGGAACTCACTGTTTACTCATCCCATAATAAGGCTCATTCAGCTGAGGACATCTTGATTAGGTCTGCTGAACGTCTGGTTCTTATTTAGCACGGAGGATGGGACAGAGAGAGAGAGAGAAAGTTAGAAAGGGGGCTAGAGAGGGAGAGAGGGACAGAAAAAGAGAGGTGAGTGAAAAAGGAGAGGTGAGTGCCTAGCAAACAAATTGATAGATTAAAAAAAAAAAAACAGATTTTTGGATTGCGACCAAGTTGGCTTCTTCTGATGAAATTGGGTTTATCCATACAGAATGAATGCTGATAGGAAATTCAGAGTGTCCCTATTTTTTTCTCCTCTGAGCTACTGAGCTGATTTGGGACTAGACTTTGACACAGAATGTATATCGATTTTTAGACCAGTTTCCCTTTGAGCTGACATAATAGCCTACTTGCAACAAACTTCTGATAAATTCTGGTATGTCTGAGTTCCCTCTGGAATATCCTTGAAACACCTACATGTCCCCTGGCATATCATAATGCAAACAAGCAAAGGAGTAAGTTTCCAGAAAGTTCAATCAGCCTCTCCTATCACGTTTTGTTTGCCTGTACATTTGCTTTGATTCTATTTCTCGTTGAGTTCCCCTCACTGTCAGTGTGGTTTAAGAGAACATTTTGAGAGATTAATATTACTCTCACATCTGTCTATTAAATATGAAGCTAAAGCCAAGAGACGTTTAGCCTAGCTTAGCATTAAGACTGTAGACACGGGGAAACAGTTATCATCGCTCTATCTAAATCTCCAAAGTTTAAAAAATGTGCCTGCCAGCGCCTATATGGCTCACAAATGAACATGTTATATCATTACATGATTAATTGTGGTTTTACAGGTGGTGATATGATAGTGCTTATGGGGTTAAGGAGCTTTAAAAGTGCTGGTAGGTGGATAAAACTAGCTGGTTAGCTTAATTTTTAATGGACAGATAGTTAATGGACAGTGAAATATCACAAAAAACTGAACAACTGAAATAATTCTTAATTTTGGAGAGAGAGAAAAAAATGCAAACTGAACGATGTTCAGTCAACAACGACACAAAAGTGAAATGCAGCAAATCTCATATTTGAGTTGCTGGGTCCAGAATGTTTGGCATTTTTCTTGCTAAACAATTTAAGCAGTCAATCAACCATCAGATTGTTGTTAGGTAAATATGTCTCTGTATGCTACAAGTATATAATATATGATACTCTGCAAGTGAATCTCCCTTTCATAGGAAAAGATAGTGGCCATGACGATGTATAAAACAAACAAAAGTGAATCCAGCAGCATTGTTGCATCAGAAAATGCTGGTGTCACATTCACATGTCCTGTAGTATTCATTCAACCCCAGCAGAACATACAGACACACCCGCCTACACAGAAACAAACCTGCATAAATATACGTGAACACACTAATGAGCACTGAAACTCATTCAAACACACTTGCAGACTTGGACACACAATACATTTATATGAGTGTGTAGCCAAATATGCAACGAGTGGACCATACACACGCCCACACACACATACACACACATACAGTTCCACTTGATCATTAAGTAAACAAAGGGCAGCGGAAGCTAGGGAACACTCTATCAGCAGGCTATCTACAGAACTGTTGACTCTACCATCCCTTATCTGTTACATGAACTCTACACTGTCACATAAACATGCTGTGTGTGTGTGTGTGTGTGTGTGTGTGTGTGTGTGTGTGCGTGCACATATGAACACTTGAGGTTATATGGGTGTTTTCAAGCTTCCATTGTGACACAACCAGAGGCCCACATTATGAAGTGAGTTCAGATTAGTCTGGCTCTCATAGGGTTATCAGGCCTCAGCAAACCAAACACCGGCCATCCTGGATAAACTGGTATCACAAAACTGGCTATCAGCTGACTCAGTTAACTCTGGGTTTACCTATCTAGCTACTAGCATGTTCATGTGAAAGAGGTGAGATTGTTGATGAGAGGCAACATTGTCAGAACCATGAATAAAGTACTAATATGATATGAGACAGCAATACCTGTTGTGCATTCGGTTATACCTCCCCTGATTTCACTGTGTGAGAAATACAATAACAGAGATACATGCAGTCAAACAGACAAACAGGATAACAGAATACAGATAGACAAATTAAGTGGGTGAGATTCATCAGCAAAAAAGAAGAGTTCCAGCAAAGTAGAGAGAGACAGACAGTCGGACAGACAGGCAGTTGTCGTACTTTTCCCTCCACAGTCTCCGATTGAACACAGAGCGGAGGAGTCATGCATCAGCGGAGGAAATTGGGAATGTGAAACATGCCAGATTAGAGAAGAAATCTGAGGGCCTGCAGACAAGCTCAATAGTTTCAACCATGGGAAAAAACACGCACTCAGACACGCACACATACACACAAACATCCTCGCGCACATACACACACAACCGCAAAACCCATTCAGATTTTGAACCACCTGCTGCATTCCACAGCCAATAAGTCAGCTACTTAAGGAGCCAGCTTTTAATCAGCCAGTCAGTCAAAGAGCCAGGCAGTAAAGCAACCATCCATTCCACCAGTTAATCTGAAAGACAACTAACCAGCCAATGTATAAGCCATCCACTCAGTTAGTGGGAGTTCACATTTACTACTAAAATAATCTTCAAGCAAGCAAGCAGCCATTTGCAACATCAGTTTGTGACACAAAAGACATCAGTACAGTGCAAGAAGCAAGGCAGCAAGGGGAAAAAGATTCAGAGATTACTTGAAGATTTCCTTTTTCATTACAATAGTCACCAGTGAAATGTGTATAATCTGCAGGCATTTAACTGATTAGACAGTGACATACTGCTAAAAATACAAACTATGACAGACCTTCACGTACAAGGACAAATTCTAGGAGACAATAGTGTCGTTTTGTAGTGATACTGCAGATGCGAGCTGAGCATTGGTCAGCCTGTCAGGTGGCCAGCCAGCCACCCACACATCCAGCCAGGACAGGACAAGAGCAGAGGAAGCAGTCATTATGGAGGAAGCCAGGGCGTCTTAAAGCCATTATATGCCCCTCAGAGAGAGGCAGTCAGAGGCAACACGGCTGACTGGAGCGCTTCAAAGCAGGAAGGAGCCCAGCCACCACCACCACCTCCACCAGCCTGCATGTTCAAGGGGAAGTGAGGAGTTTACAGGGTGAGATGGAGGGTTACAGGGCAGGGTGGATGAGAAGAGATACAAGGGTATTTGAAAGGAAGGAGATGATTTTGTGGGACTTGTTTTGCAGGAAATGTGGTTTTGTGCAGGTTTAATGGTGTCTAGCCTTGCAAATAGTTTTGGTTTTTGATATCTGTTTCTGAGATTTCTGCCACCATCACAAAACAATGGAGCTGGATGGGTTTAGTTTGTGGTACTTACAACACTGAAAAATGAATGGAACTACTTTACTAATTAAAGTTGCAAACAAAGGGTCAAATGATTCACCATGTTAAAAAAAAAAAACATGAAACCCCATCAATGTAAAGAGACAGAAGGAAAGAGAGGGCCTTGATGTTTTAAAAAAAAAACCTACTGGATTTGCTTATGACTTCTAAAATCAATCAGGCATGTGCTGCAGCTAACATGTCGAATAAACACGATCCGCAGAAACAACCCTGCAGTCACATTCATGCACATAATGTGAGTATTTCCTTTCAATTGTTTACGTTAATTAAGTTTGAGTTGGGTCAGGTTTACACTGATGATTGATAACTACTGAAGTTGTTTTTTAAGTTATTTTTATTTAAAAACTTAACACCACCTTTAAGAGCATAGAATTATTATTTTTATTTTTTTACTTTGAAGAATTAAAGCGAATGAGAAGGGATAGAAATGATCTGAAAGGATGACTGTGGTGGTTATGGGATGGAGCGGAAAGGAAGGAAGTGATGGTTGTGAATTATAGCAGAGCTTAAGGATGGAAAGTAGGAGGTGAAGGATGGAGAAAAGAGGTTTTGATGGATTGGAAAATGGCTTGGCTGTAGAATAGTAAAGCCATAAATAAGAGGAAGAGTTGAACTGTTGAAGGCTGTTGGGACAAAGTGGTGCAGAAGCAGACCGCTTCCTGCCCCATTTCCAAAACAAAACATTGTACTTTTGAATATTTAGGAAGTACCAGATAATTTTCAAGAATTCTTCCTTCCATGTCTTAACCATAATTTGGCTTACGCACGGATATGAAGCACCAAAGGGTGTCCTTTCCTTCTCTTATCTTTCCCAATAAGCTCAGCATCCTTGTGCCTATTACCTCTGTTTTGTTGGTTTTTCCATGCCTTTTTCCCTTCCCTTATTTCCGAGACTGCCCTCCCATAAAAAACAGCCCCATAGGTTGTTTGTGGAAACAGCTTATTACAACCGATAGTAACGTTTTATTGTAACTATGACTTGTTTGAGACAGCATAAGTGCCCCAAAAACCAAATATGTTTATGTTCAAGTGACAAAGGGAGGGAGGAGGTCAGAGTAGATGGATGGATCAGTGATGAAACAAAAGTCTTCTAATCTTAATAAAGTACTTATCTTAACCCAAACCACGATCTTATCCTAAACCTAAACAAACCCTAGCTATTGTATTGTCATGTCATAAAATGATGATTATTTATGAGTGGTTTTTAAATATTTTTTCTGTTGCATATCACCTGCCACATATAGGGGCACTAATTTAGGAGATGCTCCCATGTGTCATAACAGAGATAACAGAGGTGAGGGACAAACGACTTATGTGGTTGTTTAGATTAGAAGACTTGTTATTTCCCCATCCTCCATATTTCCACTTCTCTCTCTAACCCTTCTCATCTGTCTCCCCTCTCTGTCTGTTTTTCTTTTATTCCCTTATGTTTCCTTCTTTACCCCTCCTTTTCCCTCTGTACCAGTCGCCCTCACCTCCTCCTCCTCCTCTCCTCCTCCTCTTCTCTCCAGCACCTGTGCCCCTGCAGAGGGGGAGTTCCGGAGAAGAGGAAACCCCCAGGGCAGCCAGGCACCTCACAGATGGTTAGCAAATTACACCTTCATTACCTCTCCTCTCCTCTTCCTCTCTTCTTCTGGCCAGTGCTTCACAATGACTCGCTGTTGCTGTGGCACTTCACATCTGTCAGCAGCTGACCTGTCTTCTCATAAAGTAGCACCTATTTAGAAAAAGTTAGAAAAAAATAAAGCTCAGATGTGTTTTTATCTTTTTCTTCTACTTTTTTTAAAAGTAAAACACAACATAGGCTCAGGAAAATATTTAATCTATAGTTACACTACTCCTATATAATGATAGTAGTGTTGAACACATCTTTGTTAGGACAAAGGACAACTTGCTTTATGGCAGTTAGTCACTAAATTGTTGTGCAAATGACACATAACACAAGTACAAAGACATGAACACGTAATGCCCAGGGGGCATTATGTAAGCTGCAGTTTGAAATCAATCATTATTAAGGGTGTGCTTATACAGTGGAAAAATTACAAGCCTGGCATGTAATTTTATCTTGCACCTTTTTCCATTGCATTACATTACTGTACAGAGACATTGTTTTGTTATTTCCAGCTATGTATTCAAGTCAATTTTATTTATATAGCGCCAATTCACAACAGAAGTTATCTCGAGGCACTGTATTTAAAACAATATCAAAGCATGAAATTCAATTTCTTATTCATTTTGTATTTGATAAAAAATTTCCCTAAAAGAGTTACTTTATCTCAAATATATTGCATTTGTTGAAACCAGAAATATCTTGCAATCCATCTAATGCAAGTGACTAAACTATAAAATAAACTGAAATTAGCTTTATACCCAGATTTTTTGCTGTGCACAGCATTAACCACAGAGACATGTTTTACTTGTGTGTTTTTTTTTCTGCAAGAGAACACTGGAAACAGAAATGTGCTGCACAAATTAAGAAGGTAAATCATAATGGCAACTCTTGCAGGATTATTACCAATAAATCACCACCATATTTGGTAATAATTTAAACAATATCACTTTACAAGTAGCAGAATGATCTATGAGAACAATGACCTGCCTTGAGCTTTCTTTTGGCTCACTCATGTGGGTTCAGGCTCCATTTCCAACAAGATCTTTACACATCGTCTCCGTTGGACTGGAAAGTGAACGTGTCAAAATGAGTGGGGAGGTAAAATAATAAAACAGTCTGATAGAAAGCTGCTCATGGGAACTATAAAATGGAGCACTAATCATGATTCATTGGGGTCTGATATATGACAAAACATCAGCCTGAGAGGGCTGTTTTCTGTTATTTCATCGAGTCAGACGATGTGTCTAAAATCAGAGTTCCAAAGCTCTTAAAAGATTTCTGAAGAATTTTCAGACAACCCACAGTGCAATGTACATGGCCTTTACTCCAAACACAAATAGGTAAAATAGACAAAAATGTGATTAGTGCTCTGTTGGTCAAATACTGTTATTCACGAATCACATTTCTTTCTGAAAACCACATTAGCTCCTCATTATGAGAACACTCCTGACAGTGATTACTGTACATATGAGCCATGGTTTGAATATTTGGCATAACAGACCATATTAGCACATACAGTACAGCACTGTTCTGGGACATTGTGGCTCACTGTTGAGCCCCTTTGAGATGTTTATTTTACAAATGTGTACACTGTTTTCAAGTCAAAGACTGCACTGAATATCAAAATCTTAAAAGCTGCTTTTCCGTCAAAAAGTGAAAAATAACTTGCCAAAAGAGGTCACCAGAAAAGGTCAAATAACAACCACTCCAATGCTGTGAAAACAATTATGGTGCTAGTTAAATGAAAGGTTTAGCTTGTAAAAAGTGCCCTCTACGTAGTACACTGACACTGTCTTGTATACTAAAGCATGATGTCCTCATAGCTAATGATTAACAGTTCTGCACAATCAGACATCATGAAAAACATGGGAACACAAGACTTTCCAAGTTCCCCTAATTAAAGAGTTTTTGGTTGCATAGTGTGTAGGTTACCAGCTGTTAATTTGTAATGACCACTGACTGACTCGCACACCCTGTATCTTATTTCCATGCCTCCTCCAGCCCAGCGTGAAAGCACAGGGCCCAGTGCACCCATTAGTCAAGCCGAGGAAGGCATGGAATGATGATGGACGCACCTCAGACGCATGAGCAAGTTAAAGCCCCCACCCAACCACCACCACCACTGTCAGTGAGTTTCCAGGAAGTATTTCTATCATGTAAAATGTATGTCCCTCTCACCTCAGCAGATCTCTCCATCCTATATCAAGTGAGGAGACGTTCTGTTTTCAACGCTGTGACGTGGACCAACTGAAATGGAAGAAAAAAATCAATCACCTCTTGAATATTTCTGTCTCCCAAAGGTTGTTTATGTTACATCATGTAGCCATCATCTTGATCTATATTTGTCATCATCATCATTATTATTAATCATCATGGTCACGTCACTATATCTCATTGTAGTCTTGCATTTGGTTTGCTTATCTTCCTACGTTCTGTTGATTTTGAGGTGAAAGGTTTTTATACATTTCTTGCTGCTGCTATGTCAAGAGTTTTTAAGGTTTTATATTATTGTTTTCCACTACTGTATGACTATAATATGCATTGCTGTTTTGCAAACAAACTAATAAGACCAATATTGTAGCTATAGGGAGAAAACAGTCGTGCCTCCAGCCATTACATCTTTCCCCATGTCAAGCTGTGCTCCATGCTGCGTCTGGCTTTTCCTTTTTGGATAAAATGTAAAAGAACAGTCCCGACTCTAAACTATCATTATTATTATTATTTAAAGCCAAAATAATAGCATTGGAAGACAGCTGCTGGACTGAGCAGCACATTTAAGAGAGCGGAAAATCAGAGGGAAATGATTTCCTCACAGCTACGCTTGGCAGCTCTGCACAGTGGCAGCTCTAAACAGGAGCAAGTTTGTATGAGGGTTTTTTTTTATCACTCAGCATTTATTTCATATGATGTGAGGAAAGTGAAATGAAGTATATGCTAAGTTTCGCAACATCATGAAGAACAGTCGCAATTTTGGATTTCACCTTTCATCACCAATGAAAGAAATGCCAAATGAGAGTCTGCAATGAGTTACTGAGACTAGCAACACAGAGGCTAGAAAACGCATCTGAAAACAACACTATGAAAGTGGTAAGTGTGGACCAGTGCAATAAATTTGCAAACTGGACGGCTGGACAATGAGCTGAAAACCTCTGCAGTTTTACACTACTACACTACGAGCAACCCCATTCACGCTGTCGCAGTTTTTATATTGTTGATTGATACATTGCAATTATGTATTGATTATGGCCACTTTAAGGTTGAAAAATGTATCCTCTGTTTGACCGTATCTCTATCAGCTTGTTTCACTTCTTTATTGGAGCGGTGATGTTTTCTCTGAGTGAAATATTCAAACTCCAGACTCCATATTTTTATGGCTGCACCATTCCATCAGACGGAAATGTTCTTGAAGTCTTCAAAGTTACCAAAATTAAGTCTGACATATTTGGTATATTTGGAAACTTTGGGATCTCCACTGGAATTTTAAATAAAGTTCTGTGGGTTTTGATGATGTTTCACAGCACAGCATGAGTTCGTACTGATGAGCTTGGGGTCAGTGGGTTTAAAAGTTTAAAAAGCTCCCTCGTTACCTGCATCGTAACAAAATGAGACGTGGGGACAGACATGCAGATGAGACAAAGTGACAATGCAGTACCAGAGAAGTGGTGGAGCAAATGCAGAGGCAGACGGGGAGATAGAGATAAAGGGGGGAGAGCCCACAGCAGGCCAGAAGTCCTCTGCTACTGCTACTGCAGTGGAGTGACAATGAGAGAGGAGAGAGTATGAGTCATACGCAGACCCCTCCTTCTCTGCTTCTCTCTTCCCCCCACCTCCAACAATGAAGCTGGGTTACGTCGAACCTGACTCATTCATTCACAGCCGAGTCTCAAGCCTACTTTTGTTATACAGATGAAATCGTGCTACTTAAGAGACCATCTCAGCTCTTATTATAGTGCCCTGACATACTTTACCGCGCTGGCTGCCTGAACTCCATTCATAAAAATTCTCCAGTCTCTGAGTGTGTGCAGAAGACACATGCGCACAAATACACACACAGCTCCGATCCCTAATTTTGTTGTCTTGTACAGCTGAATGGGTTGAGGACGAGTTGTGTGTCACTGCTAGGGGTTGCTGTTTAATGCCTCCTGGGGCCACCCACACTGGGAGTGTGTTCATCCAAAGTACTGTAACATACTTTGGATAAATTCCTCTGAATGTGCCTCATCTCTCCATCATATGTGACTTTCCCTTCATGAAGATTTACCTCTGTCTGGTTATTTTTCCCTCCTTACATTCCCACCCTCCCAACATTCTTCCTCCTCTGTCCTCCTCTTCCTCATCTCTCAGTGGAGCAGCATCTACCTCCATGTGGTTAGCTCATCTCCTTTCCTTCCTCTGCTTCTCTCTCTGGTTAGCTCATCTCATCTCTAGGCAGTCAGCTTTGCAGGCAGCTAATTATAGGCTACGCTGTGGAGCGCAGGGCCGGATGTGACAGCATGCTGTGTTTGTGTGTGCGTCTGTGCACTGTATGCGTGCTTATGTGTGTTAAGTGCAGACATATATGTCACTGTTGCTGTTTGTCTCCTCGTATGTCTTTTGGCATATGAGGGGAGTGTGTGTGTGTGTGTGTGTGTGTGTGTATTGTATGTGTTCATATGCTCATGTGCGTTCTTGTACGTCCATGTTTGGGAGGACCGGTTTGAGTTTTATACCCTCACTTTGGTTATCTTGCTGGTCCTCACTTCTAAAGGTTTGAGAATGTGTTCCATCACTGATGGTTCTCACAAGTGTAATAATACAAAAGTGCGTGTGTATGTATGTGTGTGTGTGTGTGTGTGTGTGTGTGTGTGTGTGCGTGTGTGGACGAGCCACCAGCAGGATATCCAATCCCAGCCCCTCCCACACTGTACTGCATCCCCAGCTCATACAAGGTGGAGGCAGAGACAACCAGGAATCTGTTTGTGTGCATGCACAGACGCACACGCTCGCGCAGCATACACACACACACACACACACAGGTACATATACGCACATACACTCATACATATGGTCTATTAGGAAAAGTTAACAGATATGGAAATAATACACATATGTACACACATGCATACTACATATAGCGTTGTGCATACTTTACATAGACATGAATAGAGGCTAATCAATATACTCCGTTAACAGTATTACATATACATATTTATGCCTATTTAGTGTAACTGATCAAGCTTCAACTGAACAGAAATAAGTTGCAAATATATAGATGTTTAGTGGAAACAGCAACAACACATATGTAATCACAGCTGTCAAATAAAAAAATCTTATCAGTGGAGTTTTGGAGATTAAAATTCCTTCTGGTCTAGGTCCAGTGAAACTCTTCCAAAAGCTTATTGGATAAACTTTGAATTGTTTCTTCAATGGCCACATAAAATATTCATCACTGATTGGCTGGCAGGTGTCTGTTAAAATAATATCACATGAGACCTCAAGTGTAGTTCCAGTTAACAGTTTAAAACACTGTTTGAGTCACTATGAAAGGTAGATTAAATTGCAGGTAACCATAGAAACTGCACTTCTGTGTTGCACAACTCTTACTGGTGAAACAGACCTAACCATGAACTAAACTGACTTCATCTATTTCTACTGTTCAGAACACACATGCACCAAGGTGCAGACCAGTTTGAGCATCGAGTGCTTCAGAATTAAACATCTTGCCATTATCAGGGTGGCTTGATTGCATGATTACATTATAAAAGGTAATATGTTAAGGTGTTAACAAACAGCTGCAACTTTACACGTATACACCAATTAGCCACAACATTAAAACCACTGACAGATGAAGTGAATAACATTGATCATTTCCTTACAATATAATGTTCTGCTGGGAAACCTTGGGTCCTGGGATTCATCTAAATATTACTTTGACACATACCACCCATTGTTGCGGACACCCCCCAGTGGCAAAAGCACTCCCCAATGGCAGGGGCCTCCCTAAGCAGGACAATGCTTGCACCACACCTCCTCAGAAATGTCTAAAGGAACATGACAAAGAGCCCAAGGCATTGATCTGGCCTCTAAACTCCCCAGATCCCAATCTGATCCGGCATTTGTGGGATGGGTTGAAACAGGTCAGATCCATAGAGGCCCCACCCCACAACCCACAGGACCAAAAGGATCTGCAACCAATGTCCCAGTGCCAGACACCGCAGGACACTCCAAGAGGTCCTGTGTCAATGCCCCAATGGGTCAGAGCTATTTTGGTGGCATGAGGGGGACCCACACATTATTAGACAGGTCCTGCTAATACTGGATCAGATTGGGATCTAGGGAGTTTAGACGCCAGGTCAACACCTTGGGCTCTTTGTTGTGTTCCTCAGACCATTTCTGAGCAGTTTTTGTGGTGCAGAAGGAGCATTGTCCTGCACTCCCTGCCATGGGGGAGTGCTGTTGCCATGAGGGGGTGTGCTTGGTCTGTAGTGATGTTTAGGTGGGTGGCCCGTGTCAAAGTAACATCCAGATGAATCCCAGGACCCAAGGTTTCTCAGCAGAACATTGTATTGTACTGAGATGATCAATGTTTTTTACCTTACCAGTCAGTGGTTTTAATATTGTGGCTGATCAGTGTTTAGCAGAGATGGAGCAACATAAGCATTCTTAGATTTAGACTTAGACTAGACTTTATTGATCCCTTTGGGATGACTCCCTCAGGGAAATTAAGTCTTTTGACACTGGGTGTCTGTCCACCTGGCAAATTTAAGTCAAACATTCATTTCTCTTTTTGCCTTTGCTTTGGTCTCCACCAACAACTGAGCAGCTGCCTGCTACATCTGGAAATGAGGTTGAAAGAGACTGGGCCAAAACAGTACAAAGGTGTGGGCAGTAAAATGCTTTGTAGAGCTAAGGGGACATGTAGATACGAGAAGTATAGCTCGGGATATACAGCATAATAATTCTCTGTGGGTTTGTCACTGTGAAATCTCTGATATTATCTGTAGTTATTTTTTCTGTTTTGGTCTACACCAACTTTTGAGGAAAATATCTGTCTCTTTAGCTGCTAAATGTTCAACTACGTTCACCCCTCCCTGTATTTATATTTTTCACCTATGTCTTTAATAATAGATCCAAAGCAGATTACGGGTGATATGTAGGAGGAAGTGTCCGGTTAGAAGAGGCAGAGAATGTACAGATTTCAATGAAAGAAACAAGGCTGCATCCATTCATACATTACTATAGCAAGCACGTATGCCTGCTATGTATTACATAGACAGACAGACAATAGCAACAGCTTCACACGTAAAGGATGAGATCAGCAGTCAATGAGTTTGCGTCCAGATGCCATGGGAACTCTCTCCTCCTCCCTCCTCTTCTTCTTTACCACTCACTCTTCCACCTCCTGCTCTGCATCCGCCCCACAGCCTCCTCAGCCATCCCTCCCCACCGCAATAAAGGAGAGAGGCCTGTTCCCATTCAAGTTCAAGCACCTGCCAGCCAGCTGAGCAAGGGAGAGGGAGAGGAAGGAAGGAGGAGGCAAGGAAAGGAGGGAGGGAGGGAGGGGAAAAGACAAGGAGAGGAGAGGAGAGGAGGAGAGGGAGAGGAGAGGAGAGGAGAGGAGGAAGGCCTCCTGTGATGAATAGGGTTACCCAAGGCAATACTGATGGGGATGGAGAAGGAAAAAAAACGAAAAGGTAGGACAAAAAAAGACCAGACCCCTCCTTTCCCTTTTCTCTCTTCCTCATCCTCTTCCTCTCTGTCTCCTCCTCCTCCTCCCTCTGCCCTTCTCTCTCTCTCTCTCTCTCTCTCTCTCTTTCTCTCTCTCCCCTCACCATCACCCCCCCTCCCCTCCCCGATGGTATGAGTCACAGACAGACCAGTTCCCTTGATGCACTGCGGAAACGTAATGTGACGTAGCCTCCATCTCTCCCTCCCTCGCCACACGCACCCCTCCATCTCTCCCATTCATCCGTCCGTCGCTCCCTCCCATTCATCCACCCTCTTGTCATAGCACAGCAAGTCTCCATTCACAAAAAGCCCTAGAAGACGGGAGGGAGCGACGGACGGATGAATGGGAGAGATGGAGGGGTGCGTGTGGCGAGGGAGGGAGAGATGGAGGCTACGTCACATTACGTTTCCGCAGTGCATCAAGGGAACTGGTCTGTCTGTGACTCATACCATCGGGGAGGGGAGGGTGGGTGATGGTGAGGGGAGAGAGAGAAAGAGAGAGAGAGAGAGAGAGAGAGAGAGAAGGGCAGAGGGAGGAGGAGGAGGAGACAGAGAGGAAGAGGATGAGGAAGAGAGAAAAGGGAAAGGAGGGGTCTGGTCTTTTTTTGTCCTACCTTTTCGTTTTTTTTCCTTCTCCATCCCCCATCAGTGATGTAATACAGGTGACCTATTCATCACAGGGAGGGAGCCTTCCTCCTCTCCTCTCCTCTCCTCTCCTCTCCTCTCCTCTCCTCTCCTCTCCT